>JAVTVY010032664.1:0-13909 GCA_036873755.1 Hanleya hanleyi
ATGGTGAACTCAATGGGCCCTGTTGCATTGATGCTGGAGATCGGGAGATGCTCCACCCATAATCCTTGTTCGGCACTGGTCTGGGTGGGCGGGACGGTCCACAAATCAAATTCACTGTTGGTGGAGGGGCAGGACTCGGCGTGGATCAAGGCCATGTTTTAAGAAAAGATATCCCGGGTCTTTTTCGATGTGCGTCGTCGCTGGGTCGGTCGTCGACTGGTGCGTGATCTCGGTGGGGCAGCTCTTTTATTCCCTACGGTGCGTCGTGCTTTGGCCACCAAGACGCCTCCCGCTTCTTTGGCCCGCCGTTTCAAGGCTTCTTTGGGTGCCGTACCCCCCAAGGCATCACCGGCCACTTCCAGTCCACTGCGTACCGCTTGTTTACCGATTGCTTTCACCCCACGCGTCACCAAGGGCAGGAACGTTTTGACGATGCTCCCGAGTATGTTCCCCAGTCCATGTCCACGTTGCATGCGTGCACCACTAAACACCGGGAAGCCACCCCCGGCCTGTTGGGCATAATAGTCCATATAGCTGCGTGCATCGCACTCGTAAGGCACCTTCATTATGCAAAGTGGGGAGCACGTGCTTGTCGAAAATGAAGTGTCAGCACCACTTTCCCGCGTTGGAATGCCACCGGTCGTCCCGTGTCATCTCTTATATCCACCGTGATCGTGTTGATGTGGGTTTGTCGTACGGGTAGGTAGAGCATGTGGGTGAAACTGTGGGTGACTTGATCGCCATACTTATTTTTAATGGGCACCACCCGTAACAGAGGAGTGTTGATATCGCCCACGATGTGGTTGTCCACCACGTCCGAGTAGACGTAGAGTCCGTACATACCCGACTTCATATCCATCGGGATCTCGCCATGGTGTTCGGTGGGACCAGCGAACGTCTGTAGATCGAAACCCAGCATTTGCTGTAGGATAAGACTCAGTACGACACTCGCGTTGGCGGTGACGGTAAGCTGTGCCTTGTCGTTGTGTGCGTTGTAATCGAAGTCCACGTGATTCTTGAAGGGATAGGCTTGGATGGGTTTTGAACTATTCGTGACCTGCCGTAGAGCCTTATAATGCAACAGTCTTGACAGCCCACCGATGAACTCCTTGGGAGTATCGTAATGGCCTTCGGGGAGGGTGAGTCGGGTGTCTTTTCCTTCGTAGGTCACCTCGTACCACACTTCATTGGCTCGCACGTTGTACCACGAGTAAGGGTACTGAATATCCACCAGTCCACATTCCCATCGTCCAGGTAAATGCAACGGTTGTGGTAATTGAGTCACATACTTGGCCACGGTGTTGTCAGGAAACACATCCAGCGAACTGTTACTGGGTAGGGTGAGGTAAAACATGGCGACTGAGCTGTCCTGCTGCTGCTGTTGGTTTTAATATGTGTTCCAGGCCTTGGGAGGTTGTGTCCGGCGTCGTGTTCGTCGCGGTGACTTGCTACGTGTCACGGCTCTGGAGATGTGGGGTGTCTTGATCAAGGGTGGTTTTTTATAGGCGCGAAAAGAAGGTGCCCGTTGTGGTGGAGTTTTGGGGGGTGACTCCGGTCCCCATTCGGATTCCCAAGAAGGTAGTGGGCCACTCGGCGATTGCTGGGTTTGCTGCATAAAGGCCCAGCGGTGGGGGTTCCCCACCAATTCCTGTGGTACATGCATGTCTTTCAAGCCTTGAGCAAAGACCTCCCATCCTCGAGGATCCGTGTGCGATCTGCGTTTACGCATCAGGTCATTCACTAAGTCCGTCATGTGGGTGCCGGGCACCACCTGATTCTGTAGCAGGAGTTCGCCTTTATCATTCCAAGTCATATTAGGATTCTGTTTCATCCGTTGTAATACCAGGCCAGCTTGTTTCTTGAACGAAGCAGGTACACTCTTCAGGACTTCGTCTTCCACCCACTGTGGGGCTGTGGGGGCTACCCCTGGTAATGGCGGCTGTTGGAGCGGTGCTGAAGTCGGCGGTGTGCCACGTGGTGGTGGTGGTGGTGGTGGTGGTGGTGGTGGTAGACAGGGTTTTGTATTGGTCCATGAACGTCATGTACCGTTGAAGCGTCTCATTGTACCGTTGTACTTTCTCACTGTCGCTTAACCCCGGTCTCTGTAAGATCTGTTGCATCTCTCCATCCAGGGTGTTTATGGTCTTCACCGTAGGTGGGACAGGGTAGGGCGATTGGAGGTTTTGAAGGAACCGTGGTTCGACGAGGACCATTTTTTTCGTGTGGTTCATTGTCGGCCGAAGAGTCCACCCAATACTGGACCCAACACGGAAGCGGCCAACGGTGCTAAGATGGCCCCGAGAAAGCCGCCTTTCTGTAACACCTTTTTCTTTTGTGTTTGAGGGACCCGCTTGTGGACTAGGGTTCGGAGACCTGTCTTATGCTTGGCCAACTTGGTCTTCTGAGCCGGAGTCAGTGGTACGTTGCCTTTTAACAGGTTGTACCCGATCTCGCACAGACAGCGTACAAGGTCAGGGTCCGCACCGCGTACAATGGTTCGGACCAACTCGGGTGGGGCTGTCTTCAATACACGGAGCGTGGGAGCGTGCTTCCGTACTCGCGCAGACATCCTGTACAACTAATGCTAGAACCCACAACGCTGCTCTTTTTATCCACCTCACAGACAAAGTCAACCCTGCTGTGGTATTCATTCTTTTTATTATTCCCCATCATCAAACACACAGACCCCAGCTGGGGGCGCCACTGTGGATGTGTTTACATTATTTTTGCATGTACACGTGGTGGGTCTCTCCGGGAAAGATGCCGGTGCGTAGTCGAAGGTGGTCGGGGGTGGCTTGCTTGAGGTCGAAGAGCATATACCCGTGCTGAGGGGTTGTGGCATCTTTGAAGGCTTCCAACGCAAACGGTGTGCGGCCGGGATACATCTGTCTCGCCAGGTGCAGCAGTTGAGTGGTATCTCTCGGGTTTTTGAAGACCACCAGGTAGTGGGCATTTAAGCTGATATTCCGATGTTCTTTGTTTTTACTGAACAGATTCTGCACAATGTAGATGATGCTGAGCCGTCGATGATGGCTGCCTTTGGTAAAGAGTTGGGTGACCCGTGCATCCGTCTCCGCCATGAGATCATCCAGAACCACCAAGGTGTCGGGTTCCAAATCGGCCAGGTTGGGTAGGCCTTCCACGAACGTGATGTGGGGCATTGCTGCATACGCTTCCTGCCATTCTCCGTAACACCACACGACTCGGGCAATGGGTGGAGTGATCATGCTGTCGGCGTGTTGAAGGAGCTTCCTGACGAAGTGCGTTTTGCCGGAGCCCGTCGGTCCTGCGATGACGCAGGTGAAGGGATGCTGCCACCGAGGGTCCATGGTTTGAGGTCTATCCGTTGTCGTGGTAACCCGCTCTTGTAAATTTCGTACGAGTGAACTGGAGTGGTGGTGGGTACAACGTCGGTCGTCGTCTGTTCACGTTCAGAGATGGTGCTGGGGGTGGGTACAACGTGGGTGGTCGGTTCACTGTGAGGGATGAAATCCGGTGGGTCTTGAGACGTAGTAGGTGTACTTGGTGTAGGTGTAGAGCTCGACGTGGCTTGTACGCGTGGTGTGGTGGTGGTGGTGGTGGTGACTGGGCTCGATACGACTGGTGCTCTCTGTAGACCCGTTTCGCTGGTGCCTGGTGTTCTCAGTTGGTTAAGTAACGTGCTGACATAGGCTACGTCGTAAAACACACCTCCGTACAACACACTCAGCAGGGTTAGCAATAGCACCCCAAAGACCACTTGCGCTTTGCGCGTTTTGCGAGACGCTGTCTTCAGAGGCAGCTGCTGTTGGTCCATAGCACTGTGGTCGGATGTGGAATGAAGGAGGACGGCAGTGGTGTCTGGTTTTATAGTCGTTTCACCTGGTTGGCCGCGACCCAGGAATTGAAGGAACTGGGCCAGCCTTGCCATTTCACGAAATGAAACAGTTTGCCACGTCGACGTTCCGTTTTCAAAATCTGCTCCACCGTGTAGTAGTCTTGCTGTGTTTTTACAACAGGCTGTAATTCCGTGTCGTAAAACGTCCCCAGCAACGTTTCCCCTTGGAGATCTTCCAGTTCATAGACTCGCCGCTGTCGGGGTAGGCGCCGTTTAATCAGGAAGTGCTCATCGCTCCAGTTGGGCAAGTAACTTTTCTCGAACTTGCCCTTGACTTTACTGATCCGTACAGGGTCCCCGACCTTGTACACCGCCTTCGTCGTTCGCTGCGATGGCCTGGGGTACAAGACACGCCGGACTTGGGCTTCATTGCGTTGGGTCACGGTAATGGGGGCTCTCTCTATACTTCGATGATAGGCTCGATTGTAACCCTTCACCAGTTTCGGGAGAACATCGATGTACCGCCTTGTATTCTTATAGGTGAAATATTTATACATGCGGCCTTTGAATGTCCTGTTGAACCTCTCCACCACGGAAGCCTTGGTCTCGTTGTACGTATGGAAGAAAAACACCTTCTGTTTCTTGAGAAAGGCTTGGAACGGTCTGTTGAGGAATTCCGTGCCTTCGTCGGTTTGCAAATACAAAGGTTTGCGCCCGGTCTTGAAGATGTCTTTGAACGCCGCTATGAGATTTGCCCCCGTTTTCGTCCGGATGGGTACCACCCACGCATACTTGGATAGGATATCGATGCACGTCAAGATATACCGATTCTCATCGTTGTGTTTGGCAAAGGCGCTCATATCCACCAAATCCGCTTGCCACTGGGCATCTATTCCTCCCACGATGACCCGGTTCCGTAGAAAATGGCGACGGACAGATCGATGTAAGGTATAGGTGTCTTGTCTTCTTAACCAATCTCGGACTTGGGCACGTTGTACCCCCTGGGGTTTGGCCGCTCGAGAGAGAGCCGACAATGCACTATAGGCTGCCGGACTGTCGGGACTGTAGTATAAGTTATCCAACACCTTCTCCCAGCGCTTCATGGTGACAAATGATGATGGACCCTGGCTCTATCGTTTATTTATAACGGGTATATCTTGGGCCGGAGTTTCTTTCTGATTTTCTTCGTGGACTTCCACAGTGGCCATGGTCAATGACCAGTCCAACTCGTCTGATGACCGCTTGATAAGCACTTCATCCACATCCACCACGGCATCTTCCAATGCAGACCATAGATCAGGGTGAAGGGTAAAATGCACTGTACCTCCATCTAGCCGAGCCAATTGAGCAAAGAAAGGGCCGCGTCGGATGTACACATCGTGACACAAGTGGATGAGGTCGCCGTCCAGTTCACCAGACAACACCCGTTTGAATTTGGTCCAGCCCTCCCGGGACAGACGAATGTGAGCCGGGCACGGTTGTGTAGGGTCCGTGTCTCCCACCACCTCCTCCATGATATCGACCTTATCCGCATAGACGTGCAGGAAAACCTCGGGGGTCAAGCTGAAATACGCCAGTACTATATGCTCCGTCATGGTCAGTACGTGAATGGTACCAGATTTCACTGTCTCTCGTATTTATAGGGAGAACCCCATGAGATCAAAGGATCAGGTGGTCATGTCATTGAGCTGACTGAGTCTAGCCGGGTAATCAATGGCATCGTCGTCGGGTTCATGTAGTTGTTCATGGGGTTCAGCCATTGGCCCCGCGGCTTCATCACGGATTTTGTCTTCTTCTTCATCGTTCTGGCCCGTCATGTGTGTGTGGGTGGCTTCATGAGGTGACACTGTCATTCCAGCCTCTGCGCATTCTATACTTATAGTATTTTCTCCATCCGCTTTTTTTTCATTAGGTTCATCTAGTGCGTGTTCGATAGCATGAGCCCATGCCAATTGGTGGGGTGATCGATCGTCGGGTATAAATAACTGGTCCACCAGAGGGCCTATTTTCTCCAAGGCTGACCACAGAGAGGGAGTTGGGAGGAAACTTCGAGCCGGCTCTTGGTAGCGTCCCACCCGTGGGTAGAGCGCAGTATGGTAGACGTAGTTGGCCTTGTCCAGGTGGATCAGGTGTCCGTCTAACTCTCCGCTCAACACCCGTTTAAACTTAGTCCACCCATCACGCTGTAGTGTCACCGTATTCGATAAAGTCTCAGGGGACGCCCTCCAATCCCCGCCACTATCTTCTACCAGAGTCACATAATCTTCATAAACGTATAATCCCACCTGGTAAGGTGTAAGGGGGAGGATGGCTCGTAGGACGGATGACATGCTTGGTCCAAATGTCGAACGGTGAATGACACACACTCTGTCTGACCCTGGTATTTATAGTGTCAATACCACAGCGCCAGGGTCAATAGGGCACAGACTAGTATGAGGCCAACCAGCCGGTGCTGGTTCCGGCGTGAGCGCTCGTGGTCCATAGCCCGAGCATCAAGGATGGCTGTCATAATCCAGTAGTGGTGAGTGATGGCACGCCTCTCCATCGAGTGCACTCTGTGGAGGACCGCTTCTGTGAACTCGTTCAGGATCTGGCGTCGTCCCTCGCTGTCGTCGCCATCTGCAAACATGGACCGGACCACTGCTCGGTAACCCGTGAATGAATTCACCACGGTGGCATACTGTAAAATGCGAGTCGCATGGGGCTGGGTCTCCGCCATGGCTCTGTAGAAATGAAGGTGTGGGATCGAGAGGGACGTGTTTTATAGACCAGATGTAGCTCTACGGGTATAGTCCGTGATACGTACTATTCTGATGGGTTAGTCCAAAAAAGGGAGCAACAACAACAACACAGATTACAGATCAATCCTTTTATTATGCGTGAACAACATAGAAATGCATGTACTGACCTGTCTGTGGGAGGTTTCCCACAATGGCGTTCACCTCCGCGTCTTTTCGTGTACGTCCGTGTCTTTTCGTTAAAGTCCGTGTATCTTCGGTAAAGTCCGTAGGCATTGGGCAAGGAAGCTTTTTCCCGAGACCGAATCACCGCCAGACATGACTGCATCACCGCGGATGAATACATTCTTGCACTCACTCACACCTCGCAACATTGTCTCATTGGACATTGGACCGTCTGGCCTGGAGGTGACCCTTTGACCTTTTGACCCGCGTCCGCGCGCGCACTGCCGGGGATGACGCGCACTTCCGGAGAACTCGCGCGCGCGCTCGCGCTGCGGGGCGCTGGGGCGGGGCGGGAAAACACAAAACACACCGGCGATTGAACATACGGACGTCTAAGGGGAAACATGTGGAACTCTTCTATGTTTGGAGGTAGTTTTTAGTGAAAAACCCGGAAGTGACGTCATACAGGGTCCAGTTTTCGACACTAAGTGACCACATCCGACAAAATGGCCAGTTTTCGACACCGGATGTGCCGCCATCTTGAACACACGTGCCGCCATCTTGGATATGTCCCATAATGCACCGGGTCAAAATACTCGATTCTGATTGGACGAGAGCTCTGGGACGGATTTGAAATACTCGCTTCTGATTGGACGAGACCTCCGTATTGCATCTGCGCATGCGCAGAATGATATTCCTACCGCACACCCAACCCATCAGATGCCCCTTCACGAATGCTTCACTTAGATACCTCACTCGACCCCATTGGTGCATTAGGGCTCCCCTACATCCCAACACGGCTATTTTCATACACTTGGGCCACCGCGCATGCGCAGAATGCCGATAGTTCAACCCCACACCCAGCCCATCAGATGCCCCTTCACATAAGCTTCACTTTGATACCTCACTCGACCCCATTGGTCCTTTAGGGGCTGCCCTAGCTCCCAACACGGCTATTTCCATACCCTTGGGCCACCGCGCATGCGCAGAATGCCGATAGTTCAACCCCATATCCAGCCCATCAGATGCCCCTTCACGAATGCTTCACTTTGATACCTCACTCGACCCCATTGGTCCATTACGGGCTCCCCTAGCTCCAACACGGCTATTTCCATACACTTGGGCCACCACGCATGCGCAGAATGCCGATAGTTCAACCCCACACCCAGTCCATCAGATGCCCCTTCACGAATGCTTCACTTTGATACCTCATACGACTCCATTGGCCCATTAGGGACTCCCCTGGCTCCAAAACCGCTATTTCCATACCCTTGGGCCACCGCGCATGCGCAGAATGCCGATATTTCAACCCCACACCCAGCCCATCAGATGCCCCTTCACGAATGCTTCACATCGATACCTCACTCGACCCCACTGGACCAGTAGTCAATCTCCTAGCTCCAAAAAGGCTATTTTCATACCCTTTGACCTCCGCGCATGCGCAGAATGCCGATAGTTCAACCCCGCGCCCAGCCCATCAGATGCCCCTTCACCTAACCTTGAATTTGATACCTCACTCGACCCCATCGGACCCTTAGGGGCTCCCCTAGCTCCAAAAAGGCTATTTTCATACCCTTCGGCCGCCGCGCATGCGCAGAATGACGATATTTCAACCCACACCCAGCCCATTAGATGCTCCTTCACCTAACCTTCACTTTGATACCTCACTCGACCCCATCGGACCATTTTATCTAGGGACTACTTTTTCTCCGCGGAAGCTTTTTCCCGAGACCGAATCACCGCCAAAACCACGGCCAAACCGCATCACCGCGCATGAATACATTTTTTTTTTTTTTTTTTTTTTTTTGCCGGAACTTTTTTTTTGCCCGAACATGCCCGAACATGCCCGAACCAAGCCGCCATCTTGCTTTACAACAGGGCCGACACCCACCATCTTGCTTTACAACAGGGACCACACCTCAACCAATCAAATTCAACCTCACACTTACAATTCAACCAATCAAAACCCTCGTTACAAAACCAACCAGTTGTGACGTCATAGTTACATCCGGGTGAAATTAGTCGAAATCTGCCCTCTACCCACTACTAACACGATATACTTTCCGTATTTGTGGCATTCATCATATTCTAGATATGGACATGAATTAAGAATATTGATCAACAATACGGATTAGATATTATGATGTCTTGCCGGCATCATTTAAAACTGTTGACCGCTTCTCTTGTGCAGAAAACTAGCATATTTTTATGTATACTATGATTTATTCTTTTAATTTGGTGCTTATGCTATTATTCTTTAATGGACGATGGCTGAATAATGATTGACGGACTAGACGCTTGTATTCAGGACAAGGCTAGTAGATTACAGATCTCTGAATAGAATAGCGAGATGGAGTACTTTGGACTTAATAGCGGGGTAGTGGCAGGTAGAAAAAACGCCAGTGGACAATCTGAATAACGCTTTCTCTACAAGGCACGGTGTATATCAGTTCAAGGTAACGCTCTTCGGGCTATGCAATGCCGCTGCCACCTCTCAACAGTTGTTGGAGGTTGTTGTTGGGAGAATACAATACGAAATGTGTCTTGATACGGAATGTGTGATACGGATTTGATATATTTTTGGAACATCATGATGTCTTTGCCGGTATCACTGAAAACTGTTGCTCGCTTCTCTTTTGCAGGAAACTAGCCTGTGTTTATGTATACTGTGATTGTTTTTCCCAATTTGGTGCTAATTCTAACGCCGTTATATGGAATAGGTCTTTGGATTTTGGACGCGTAACTTCTTTGCTGTGCGAAGGTTGAATATTGAATGGCGGACTAGACGCTTGTATCTGGTATATCTAGACGGTGTCATAATGTTTGGAAAGATATTCAATCAGATGCTCTGTCGATTAAGAAATCTGTCAGGGAGAATTCTTCAATCCTACTATTCGGTGACTTTACCGAAGTGGGTGGAGACCGTGGTGCTCTCAAATCAGGAGGCAATTACATTCGCTTATGTAGTAGACAACCTCGACGCTCGGTTTGAACACCTATTTACAATTCATTCAGAAGAGGGAACACAGTTTAAAAGCAATCTCTTTGGAGGTATGTGTCGAATGTGCTCGATACGAATATACATTGGGTTTAGCCGTATTCGACTTGTTGGTGTTCAAGAATGATCTAGATTTGAGAGATGGTCCCTTGTGTCATTAATGTTCCGATTCCATGCATTCTCTTGTACATTATTCGGCCTTTGAGTAAGTTTTGTGTAGAAACGAAAATCTTATTATGTTCACACGTCTTCAGGATACATATTGACAACCTCTTCTACGTGAAGCCCCGATTCAAGCCTACCAGGGGATAAACTAACTCAACGGAATTCCACAGTCACATGGCGTGATATGTTTGTCGTTGTTGCTGTTAATAAAACATATCTCTACCAGAATATTCCTTTCATATACCACAATGTCAATGGATACCTAAAATACTTGTGAAATACAGTAGTTTTGCAACTGTGAAAATCTGTTGCGTTAGTTTTTCGGTTAATGGATATAAATCCGGGTCAGCCGCGTGCTGATCAGCAGTTGTACCGTATACAAAAATACAAGCGTCTGGTCCATCATTCATTATTCAGTCGTCGTCCATTGAAGACTATTTGCGTTCACAATCCAAAGATCTAGTCCATATTCCATATAACAGCATTAGCACCAAATTAGGAAAAAAAATCATAGTATACACAAACACAGGCTAGTTTCCCGCAAGAGAAGCGGTCAACAGTTTTCAATGACGCTGGCAAGACATCACCAATGTTCCAAAATATCAAATCCGTGTCGCTGATCAATATTCTTAATCCAAATGATATTCGTTGTAAAATCATCATCTAGAGAATGATGTATCTCAGCCACGCTTTGATTGTCACTTTTCCACGCTTTGATTGTCACTTTTCATATGAACACCATGAGGATCTTGAAGTACATGGGTTCATACGGCCTCTAGCCCAGGATTAAGCTTTCGTAGACACAAGTCACGAAACGTAACTCCATAGATCTTGCACGCTACGCTCGTATTTTGCTGTCAGCATGCGATATGTATCGCCAAATTCGAGAAACTTTGAGTTGAGGCGCTTGTTTCTGCAATAATGTTTTGGGACGTTGCAAATGCTACTAGGCGAGATATGTATACGCCGTATGCAGGTCCCACTGGGATATTACTGTCCAGAAAGGGATAGTTTACGATGTCGAAATTATAATCATCTCTTTTGTCGTAAAGTCAACGAGAGAGAAGGCTTGCCTCATTTTTATAGAGATATAGGTCTAAATATGATGTGCCGTTGGGGCTATCTGTAGTTTCGATCAAATCCAGCGAAGGTGGATATATAGCCTTCACTGTGTCATTTATATACTGATATATATGTAGCAAATGTAATGACGTTTCTTGTATTCATTTACAGCTCTTCTCAGCCTAAACAGGCAGACAACATTCCAACTCCAACCGTTGAATCAGTTAACGGATATGTTAGCGGTGGGAGCAGATGTAGTGAAGGACTGTTGGGTGCCACACCCTGGGATGACACACCGAAGGCAATGAGTCGGGTTTCAGCAGAGAACATGGGTGTGAATACTGATGGGTCCCGGGATCTTGTGGGAACGACCAGCCTTCCCCGATGTCCAACCAACCACAGGCGTTGCTATTCTGAATCCGGAACGGCTGTCGATAGCGGAAATACTGAAGATATTCCCCCCGAATATTTTGGACCCGGCATATTTATCAATGGCGTATCAGAGGAGACAACGCTTGTATGTAGGCGTAGGTTCCAGAGATCAATTTCGTGCCCTGAACACTGCAAATCGACTGGGAGTTGGGATGGGGCCAGTGGCAGTATAATAGAGCAGGAAAGTCCCGGGCAACAGGTCGGAGCAGCACAAGGTAGGCATATTTGTATGGCATGTATAGAGATCTGCATATACTCGTTGATCATTGGAGTTACAAATTTCTGCTCCAGTCGCCTATATGCCTACCTCATAAGAGATCCTGTGAGAACGTGCCTTGAAAACTTATTGTTCCCCAAGATCGCAGGCCAGATTCCTCTAATTTTCCAGTACCCAATCGTCCATTGGCAACTATGTACTAATATTGGTACGAGACTCATTCATATTCTACTACTGAGATTCCTATAGGGGGTGCCTTATAGCTATGAGATCTCCCGGTTAACTCCCTTGATTTAAACTTGAATAGTTTCTACAGTATCAGCCATTAGAAATATCAATATGTGTATGTGGTAGGATTCTCCTGGTGAAGTGTTAATCCTTGATGCCCGTCCTCTGTACATGTCATTTGACATTTATGTAGGTTTATTGTTTTGGAGAGAAATTTATTGCACGACGTCGGGCATCACAGGTTAGTTTTTCTGGTATTCTTACATTTAACATGTTTACCATATGTTGAGGCGTTTACTCCATCAGACACCCTCTGTGCTCATCCATTAACATCATATCAGTTATTTGAGCTGATTCCGAGTTAGCGCATCAAATTTCGCTTAAGCTAGTAGTGGCGGCCGTGTGGTTACTGCATAGTTTCCACATGAACATCTGCAATGAAAGCGCGGCTGAGATACCAAATCTACGTCTTAGAATCCTCCCTATTTTAGTCTGAATGTGAGGTACCGAAAGAAGCTTTCTTGTGGAGTCACATGGTTGCATTTTAATCGCCAGACGTCAGCAACCTTTGCCACCTCTTATACATCTCAACGATTCTTTTTTTTCCAGCGGAAGAAGTAGTCAGTGACAACATACTAGAAATGGTGAGAGATATGTTGGGGCCATGCGACACTCGCCGACTGTTCCGGAGACTCATGGATATACCACAGGCAGACGCAGACTTTGATTACATTCGGGACGATCATCCACACAACAGCAAAGAAGTGGCGTATCAAGCACTGAAACGATGGAAACATTCAAAAGGCAGCGAAGCGACTGAAGCTAGATTAATAGCAAATCTTTTTGCAATTCGGAGAAATGACGTCGTTCGCGAGCTCCAGCGACAACCAGATTGCTTCTAAATATGTTGCACAACTTTATTTTATGTTTTTTTCTCTTTCTAATCGACGACTTATTCAGTTACGTTTTAAGTGTTCTTTGCTCAAAAGCAATCACTGTGAAATGTAAACGCAGCAAAAATGGGATGATCGGATTTCACAAAAGGTGGTGCATTATCGGCATGTGTACACGAGAGTCGTTGCCATATTAGATATGTAATTAGTTGTCGTGTTACTCGGGTTAAGATTGTGATTAGGCTTACTTTCTATGAGTAAAACTCCTGCTATGTGTTGCATGTGGAGAGTATTAGATTCTTTGACTGATAATCGGGCTTCAATCCCGACACTACATGTTTAGTACAATATATGACAGAATTGGGCAAATAGGCCTATTCAATGTGTACTTTTTGCCGCTAAATCGATGCATCCACGAGAATGAAACATATCAAAACCCTTAAAACTTACATGACCTTCATTGCACGATTGGAAGTGAAAAAAAAAGAGAAGAAAACTCACCCAGATTATAGCCCCGGTCGAATAATGCCATCCAGAACTAATCCATATCAAGGTGTATCTGTTTCGCCGAGTTGGCCGAGTTTACGACGCCATTACTACCAACTTCTCATCCAAGTACCGTTGATTTTTCCGCAAATATAGCCGAGTCGACCGAGAGCATTGCCTTTGAGTTAAATCCTGCCATCTTGTTCCCTGATACACATTTTCGCGAGCAATGTTACAGACACAAATGCTACAGATCAGTCGCAGTTCTGCTAGTGTTTTTCTGAATGGCTCTGTGTGTAATGGAAGGGAACAAAAACAAAGAAACTACCATGCCATACATTATAAAAAAGTATCTATTGTACTATTACCCTTTAGTTGCTCTCTGCGAACTGAATGACTGATTCACATATTCGAACTTGTATATAGACATTATTAAAATTTCAGTTATCGTCTTTTGTCAATTGTTTTATATTATAGAGCTTGTAAATCTATAAATTGAAAGGAAATGTTCAATGAAATATAAATAAAGCATTGTGTTTATGGGCCGCGGCCTGAAAACTACAATTTCAATCAGTCAGTCTTGCCAGTCTGAACTGACACTCGATCTATCCACATCGTTTGTATGTTGCCGTTGTTGTCATCAGCCGGGAAGAAACAAAAGTACACGAAGATGTTAGGCTAGGACTCTATGAGCATCATATTCTGTCA
>JAVTVY010032665.1:0-14264 GCA_036873755.1 Hanleya hanleyi
AGAAGAACCAATCAGAACGTACACATCGATTGCGAGTGAAGTCACATAGAGCGACATCATCCTCTATTAGCGGCGTCCTTCCTCCTGATATGGTGCCCACTAATTGAGTCAGCCAATCAATAACGCTCTTGTGCGACCCATTTCGAATTTCAAATCTTTTCGAGGTGAGTGACGTCTCGTGTCTATAAGTTATTTGAAAATTGAAGGGGTCCAGATATATCAAGGGAAGGTCGAAGTGGGAACGTAGAAATTGGCTGGATAAAATGAAGATGCCTAACCTGTGCTAGTTCTGGATATAAATAGGTCAAAGGGGTTTCATCCAAATCAAACCAATCCATGAACGCGCTAAGCCAGCTGATCATGCCAATCCACTGTGAGGTAGCGATGAAATCGACATCAGAAGTCAAATTACACGCTAATTCAAAACAAGCATGGGGAATGAAATGTACCAGAATGCATAAAAGAGCTATCGACTGGAGAACTCATTCGAATAACCAAAAATGACCAGGTAAACCCTCTGCGAGGATTCGAGATTTACCTTAGCTCCAACATGGAACCTAATGGTACATGGCTGTCATTAGGTTCCACATACTTCCATGCCACAATTGTAAGACAAAGCCCGAACCGTATAAACGATGATTTAGTTGCCCAAAAGGTGGATGTATTATGTGATGGCGGTTTCCGTCCGTCCGTCTGTCTGTCCGTCAATCGTGTCCGGTCTATATCTGGGACAGTTTTCTATTACAGTTCTAATTTTTGGTGAGTGGATACCCTAAGGGAAGACGATGTGTCGCGTACCAACATGAAGGTCGCGGTCAGAGGTCAAAGGTCACTGGCCTAAAAAACAGGAAATCACTGAAGTGATCGTGTCCAGTCTATATCTGTGAACGTTTTCTGTCCACAGTTGCAGTTTTTCATGAGCGAATACATTAGGTTGAGATGATGTGTCTCGTACCAAAATTGAGGTCGCGGTCAGAGGTCAAAGGTCAATGTTGCCTAAAATCAGGAAATCATTGATCATTGACAGTTTTCTATCTACAGTTCTAATTTTCGGTGAGTGGATGCCCTAGGGGGATGGATGTCTTGCATACCAAATGTAGGCCGAGGTCAGAGATCAAAGGTCAGCGTGACAAGAAATAATCAGGAAATCATTAAAAATAGGGGGAAATCAAGTGTCGCATACAAACGAGTGATCCTGAAAGATCTTGGTGCCCACCAATTGTAAGCTAATGACAAGAGGATCTTTTTGTCCATTGTCACTAGGAATAAGCGATTGATTTGTAATTTTGTTTCCAGAAATCGCGATAACAAGAATTGTTTACGGACGAACTGACGGATGGACGACGGACGTAAAGTGATTTGAACAGCCCACCATCTGGTGATGGTGGGCTAAAAATAGGTCAAGGTCGAAGGTCAAAGGTCATGGTGACACCAAAATCAGGAAATTATTATAGATTACCTTTTGTGTCAGTAGTTACATTATGGGGACACGATAGGTCACATACCAAATGTAGGTCAAGGGTCACTGTGACCCCAAAATCGTGAAATTGTTAAAAATCATTTTGTGTCAATTGAGAAATTATTGGGAGACGGTTTGTCATGTACCAAAATTTAGGTCACGGTCAATAGTCAAGGTCACTGTGACTCCAGAATCAAGAAATCTCTGAAAATTACTTTCTTTGTGTCCGTAGTTACATAAGGGGGACATGATGTGTCACGTACCAAAATGTAGGTCAAGGTCACTGACCCCCAAAATCATTGTGTCCATTGATACATTGAAGGAAGGCGATGTGTCATATACCAAAATGTGGGTCAAGATCACTGTGACCCCAAAATCAAGAAATCATTAAAAAAGTAACATTTTCATATATGCCTTTTCATATCAAAGACGAGGTCGTGTAATGCGATGTTTGCTTCTGTCCATTCATCCATTAACATTTGTTGCCTATGCGATATCTCTAGTTTCAAGGTATGGATTGGTACCAAACTTTGAGCTTGCTTCAAGGTCAACTAGTTACCAAGAGTTAGGCTCATTTTAGTTTATCATTCAATATAAGATATGATATATGTTCAACATGGCGTCTCGCTTTCACTATGAGCCCGCAAGCCCACGTGATCAGATATGCCGAAATATGGATTTTTAATTTTACATCGGGTATGGTGGACCTGAATGCACATCATGTACATACAAACCAAACCTTTATTTGTGTAATTTCGGTGTTAACTGTACATTTTCAGTAAACTCAGCATGGGACTTGCACCCACATTTTGCCCCCATTATGGAAAAACCTCTTGTGTTGTCCATTTAATACACAGAAGTGGGGTAAGGTGAGGCAACTGTTAAAGCATGAATGCACATTTGTACCAATCAGCATGTGGGAGAACGTGACACGTCATACAACCAAAACAACAAATAGAGACAACTTGATAAGTTTCACGAGAATAAAATAACATATTGATTGAAATTGTAGTTTAAGGGTCACTTCCCATACAGATTTCACGGTCCATCAATGTTTTATTTAACTTTCATGGTACATTTCTTTGTTGCGTGATAACCGTTGCCCTCCCACAGGTTTGATAAAGGAGCAACTACATGTAAATCATCGTTTATACGGTTCGGGCTTTGTCTTACAATTGTGGCATGGAAGTACGTGGAACCTAATGACAGTCATGTAGCATTAGGTCAAAGTTGGAACTAGATTTACCTGGACTTGTGAAGATGGGAATGCATATGCTGAATTTCGGAAGAATCCTATAAAGCGTTTGAAAATTATCACTTGCAGAAAATTCAAAACAGACATCCACGGTCATACATTCATCCACGGACACAAAGAAGAAAGAACCATTTTCAAGTCCACGGCCGCGTTGCGGCGAGGGGCAAAACTTATAAGCTTAAACGTAAAGGACAATCAATCGTGGGAGATAATTCAAAAGTTTAAAAATCTGTTACGTTCATGGAGCGGGATCGAAACAATGTAGTTGTTCCTCTTGTTATAGTGCTTCAGTTTAAAGTATTGAATTCTTACAAGGACCAACTCTAGTCTGTATCACACCACTGATAGTGCCAATTTAGTGTATGATCAATATCTTAATATTATATTGTATTTGTAAATTATTTTAATATGTTTCTTTAGTTATGAAAATTCTTTGTTTTAAAACAGTCGGCATGAATAGGCTCCATGGGCTAATGTTATATGTTTGTAACCCGACTCTAAATAAAACTTATGTTATCTTATCTATCTTATCTTAGATGTCGTGAAGACGCTCACAATTGTAGATAGCGGTTGTTGTTGTTGGGAGCGGAGAGAGAACTATACTCTCTAAAATAATTAGATTGAAATTCAATCTATCAGATTGAAATTAGTGACCAATCTATTATCGGATTGAAAATATTCAATCTAATAGATTGAAAACGATAAAATGAATCTGTTTTACACAGAAAACTTAATCTAATAGATTGAAATTTTTAATCTAATAGATGGAATATTTAATCGAATAGATTGGTCACTAATTCCAATCTGATAGATTGAATTTTCAATCTAATTATTTTAGAGAGTAACTACCACGTCTATACTCACCAGTTTGCTCTCTGTCTCTCTCGGGATCTGCACATGCATGAACAGATGTCTGCATGGTCTAAAACAGGAGGTTTTATACGCTGTCCCAGTCACGCAATTTCAACAAATTGACATCACGGATCAAAAACTACCCCCTGTCTGCCACGCCCAGTGCTCACGACGCTGGCTTCGGGCTGTGAGTGTGAGCCTGCATGTGTGAGCCCCCGGTGACGTCAACAAAGCAACTCTCGGGAAAAAGCCCGCAGTCTGAAAAGAAGAAGTCGTTATGTTTTGTGTCCGTTTAAGAAAACAGCTGCGTTGTGTTTCTATTCCAAATTTCCATACCAGTAACCCACAAAGGATATCCACAGGTACGTTATGTTCTATCATCGTTCATTGTTGTTCATCTGTAAATCCACTCTTAACTCGATGGGTATTTTTCGTTCACAAACTTCGGAATCTATAGCCCGGCGCACACTAGCGCATGAAATCGCAAGCAACAGGATATTTGAACGTGTGCGACTGAATATCTCGAAAATCGTCACTTGTGCAACAGTTTCAGCGTGTTTAATATAAAAAATAACATCATAAATTCTTCATTTCCGCGAATTCAAACATTCGGAATCAAGCCCCTGTGATGCATCTTCATTTTATCAAATAAATTTCTACGTTTCCACTTCGAACTCGAAGTGGGGACGTAGAAATTGGCTGGATAAAATGAAGATGCTGTGATGTGATCTGGTTGGTTCGTTACACGAGGTAAGGTGAATCGGTGTGCGATCCTACTCCGTATTTTGTGGCGCACCTGTTCTTCCACATTTTGCTACCAGTCCACGTGACGGCGGCAAACACAACGACGAGAGGTAGACAGGCAAAGAAAGTTTCGTGGGAGATAATTCAATCAGCACGGCCGTAGATTATCCCGGTAACTGTGTGATTTATCGTGAGAATATTCGTACCTTGACCTCTTCACAGCGGCATGATAAGGGTTCAAAATCTTACCGTCCTGGGTGGCGAGCTCGCCACGGAGGACCTCGCCACTGAGGACGTCTTTGTTATATGGCTTGTAGTTGTATAACAGCTCCATATAATCTATGATAGGATAATAACTGGGGACTGTTTACATATAATCTACGATAGGATTATAACTGGAGACAGATTACATCAGCACAAGACTATGGATACGTTTGGCAAACGTTGCATAAATAAATAACACGTGACATGGGCGTCGCTAGGATTTTTCAAGGGGGGGTCGACTATCATAGGACTTTAGGCGAGGGTCCAGGGGCCGCCTAGGCCCCGGAAGCTCCGGGGTCCTAGATCGCCGGAGATGCGTTCTAAGCGTTTTCCCGGAATTAAATCTGAACATAATGTATGCAGATGTAGGGTTATATTATAGAGGTTTTTTGACCTTAGATGGCATGAGCTGCATTCTGAGCGATTTCCAACAATTAAACTAACACATCATTTGTCAAATATCAGTATTATATTTTATTCTCTTCAGACTTGTCATCTTGAAAAGACAATAATAATGCTTTGGGCCGATATACTTCGTAGGCTAATCCAGTGTCGCCGGAACGTAATTGAAAGTGGGGGCCCCACTATCACAGCCCAACAGGCGGGGGGTCCAGGGGCCGCCTAGGCCCCGGAAGCTCCGGGGTCCTAGATCGCCGGAGATGCGTTCTAAGCGTTTTCCCGGAATTAAATCTGAACATAATGTATGCAGATGTAGGGTTATATTATAAAGGTTTTTTGACCTTAGATGGCATGAGATGCATTCTGAGCGATTTCCAACAATTAAACTAACACATCATTTGTCAAATATCAGTATTATATTTTATTCTCTTCAGACTTGTCATCTTGAAAACACAATAATAATGCTTTGGGCCGATATACCTCGCAGGCTAACCCAGTGTCGCCGGAACGTAATTGAAAGTGGGGGGCCCACTATCACAGCCCAACAGGCGGGGGTCCAGGGGTCGCCTAGGCCCCGGAAGCTCCGAGGTCCAAAATTGCCGGAGATGCGTTCTGAACGTTTTCCCGGAAATAAAACTGATCATACTGCATGCAAATTTACGATTCTATTTACACGATTTTTCGCACTTATAAGCATGCATCGATATTGAAAACATCGCACCTCATGCCTGCATCCATTTGACGTTCTAGTTATATTTAAAACATACAAAACGATGACTTTTAGTTCTTGGGAGGGAAACCAATATGCCTACCGATACGATTCATTCACGCAAAGATAAAACAAGAAAATCTTCACAGACCAACAGGCGAGGGTTTACGGGCCGCTTAGGCCCCGGAAGCTCCGAAGTTCCAGATCTCCAGAGATGTGTTCTAAGCGTTTTCCCAGAAATAACTTCGAACATCATATATGTCGATTTATGGTTCTATTTTCACGTATGTTTCGCATTTATAAGCACTCATCGATATTGAAAAAAAATCATACTTCATGCCCGCGAATCCATTTGATTTTCTAGTTATATTTAACACATTAAAAAAAACACATAAAAAGGCGATGAACTCATGGAACATTAGAACCAATATGAGAGCCATTCATTTACACAAAGCTAAAATGAGCGATTCGCACAACATGACAGGCGAGGGTCCAGGGGCCGCCTAGGCCCCGGAAGCTCCGGGGTCTCCGGTTGCTGGAGATGCGTTTTACGCGTTTTCTCGGAAACAAATCTGAACACAATGTATATAGATTGATGGTTCTATTTTCACATTTGTTTCGCAAAAACCCGCATCGATATTGAAGAATATGCCGGACTCCATTTGACTTCCTGGTTTGACACAAACATAACAGGCCTATAACACACCACTGCACGTCCTGGCACTATATCTGTAATTTTTATGTTGGGACATGGTCAGTTAGGGATGCTGAAAAGTGGGGGGCCCAAAGATATTCGCCCCCCCCCCCCCTTTCCACTAAATCAAAAGTGGGCGGCATTTTTTATTTCTCTCTTTTCCCTTTTGCTTTTTTTGTTTTGTTTTTATTTTCGTTTTCTCTGTTTTTGTTTTGTTTTTTTGCTTTTTCTTCTGTTTTTTTTGGCGCGTCCAAGGGGGGGGGTCGTTCGCACCTGACGACCCCCCCCCCCCTAGCGACGCCCCTGGTCAAGGAAGCAGTTCACTCTTTATTCACAGGAAGTAGCAGAAACAAAGGGAGGGAATTTCATTTACACAACGTTCAGTAATATTACAGCTTTTTAGTGATGAACAACATCTCTATCTAAATACAAAATTACATCACAGATAAATCATTGTCGAACAAAAGTCCTTAATAAAATCTCTTATATGACTTTCCTGTAAATTCTTGTGTGCTCTGAATGCAACCACTATGTTAACATTATAAACACACCATAAATAAATCGCCAAACAAAAATCCTTGATAAAATCTCTGAGACTTCCCTGTAAATGCTTGTGGTATGCTCTAAATGCAACCACGATGTTAACATAAACACATCACAAATCAATGGTTTTCAAACAATCTCTAATGAGACTTTCTTGTGGTGCCCTCTGCAACCACCATGTCTATGGACCTGGCAAAGGGGACCGCGAACTCGGCCTCAAGGTCCCAAATAACTTGTTCATGTTTACTAGATTCGGTCACTTTATAAGCACTAACAGCCTCTTTCTACCATAACACCATCATCATTATCCAAACCGTTATCTACTTTAGTTTTCTGAGTAAATTCACAGCGATATGGTCGTAACATCGAAAGAATCCTACAGTTCATTTTATCGGGAGGAGAGCTCCTCTTTTAACCAGTGTGAGGAGGAGTCCGCACAGGATGTACATGGTGTAGGGCCATATGCCTTTGAGTAACATCCATTTTCTCTCCCCAAGAACAGTGTCTATCGCCTCGGGAGGGTCCAAGCCAGACGCCACCGAGATCTGTTCAAGTTTCACGTATCTCTCCTCTTCCCTGTACAACTTTGACAGTTTTGCGCGTGACCTTATGCACCTTACCTTCAGACTGCGTCGTCTCACCTCTCTTACTTACAGACTGCATCGTTTCACCTCTCTACAGACTGCGTCGTCTTACCTCTCTTACTTACAGACTGCGTCATTTCACCTCTCTTACTTACAGACTGCGTCGTCTCACCTTTCTTACTTACAGACTGCGTCGTCTCACCTCTCTTACTTACAGACTGCGTCGTCTCACCTCTCTTACTTACAGACTGCGTCGTTTCACCTCTCTTACTTACAGACTGCGTCGTCTCACCTCTCTTACTTACAGAATGTGTCGTCTCACCTCCCTCACTTCCCCGTACTTCAAAAGTCTGCACCTTCTCACCTCGCACACTTTCAGACTTCTCAGTTATCTTATATCCAACCGATCTGTCGTAGCAGAAGCATATGTTATTGGAGTTTTCTCCACAGTTAGTCAGTTCACCTCTCTGTGCAATATCACGACTAGCATTGTCCATCTG
This sequence comes from Hanleya hanleyi, assembly GCA_036873755.1. Classification (NCBI taxonomy): domain Eukaryota; kingdom Metazoa; phylum Mollusca; class Polyplacophora; order Lepidopleurida; family Hanleyidae; genus Hanleya; species Hanleya hanleyi. Next base: position 8,004 of record JAVTVY010032665.1, read on the forward strand.
CTTCAGACGATTGTCACCCATCAACCACCGTGGATTTGGCAAGACAAAGCGCAAATCCAAACGAATGGCACCGGAGACATTCCATTGCATGACAGAGAAAAACAATCAGCACTTGTCGATTTTCGCCTGATAGGCAAAGCGTCCAGCTGATCCGTATATCTTCCAACAAAAACACATCTCGTTTAAACTCGAATAATGATGCTCTCAACTGCTCGATCCTCAACACTCTATCAAATTCACCATAAAAATTCCACAACAGTCTCACCGTCAATGAAATGAGTTATCCACTGGAGCTCCCCTGTAACTCAACGGTCAGCAAACTGGGACAATTTCGCCGTAAACTTGGTCAAAACATCACACCGTACAACTCTGTCCACAATAGTTTCAGAATAGAACGTCGTGAGTCATTCATGGACCAGACGCTTGTAATTCATGGAAATTCGTTGTCTTCCCCATTACTCTTCCACCCCGATTTCCTGTTAGGCCAACACATTAACAAAAGTCTCTATATACAGCCCGGAGAACGAGAAGAACCTCTGGTCGACAGCCTCAGTGTTCTTGCTAAGCAGTCCTGGTTAATCGGCATGATAGACGACACGAAATGGTATAAAGCGTACAGTTAAAAAAAACATAAAAAAACAGGTAAGACAGCACACATAAATCGAATTGCTAAGATGCAAATGAATGGCGCAGATACGATGAATAGTAATGATTATAGGAAGCACATACACGAACAAGACAGCACGCCATGGCTCCTGAACTTAAAATGTCAGCAAAACTAGAGAAACTTCATTACAGAGTAAATCTATGGAATACAAGCACAGAATTTCACATATCGGTACAGTTGGACGTACGACAGGTTCACGAAACCACATTATTAAAATCCAAACGAAACTCAACGCAAATCTACAAATACACGGAAACAAAGCAGCGATTCAAAACATGTACAAACAGATGTACAATCTTAACGCGGAACTTTCTATAGAAGAAACAATAATGGGCTTGCCCTCCTTATGGCGGCGCTGCTTAAATTTGGCTTCTTGTTGCAGCGACGAACCGCGTAAGAGCGCTGATAGGATTGTTTGGACAGTCCCTGACGCAGGGCGGACCTTGATGGCATATACAACACCCTCTGAAACGAAAAGACTTGGGTGAAGCAGGCGAGTACTGTTTCGACCTTGGGGAGTTATATCTTGGGTGACTTGGTTGATTGCTGAATTGTCTGAAGTTGTCATACAGCCGGAATCGATCAGTCTGGACTCCGAATTGACTGATCGTGTGAATGTTCGTGATCATGGGCTTCAGGAGACCTGTGCTATGAGGAATAAAACTCACGGCTTGGCAGCGGGTGGCGACATCGCTGTTCGAATGAATCTTGCTAGTATTCGTGGTGGTCTGGAAGTGGGTGAGATCGTCGGCTATGGTTATCATGAGATTTGTCATGGTGGCGGTAGTCATTGTTATGGTAGCGTTTCGAAGATCTAGAAGCTAGACTACCATAGCTCGATGTGTTGGAGCTGTTGCCACGGTTAGCTGAAAGTGATGGTCCATTTACGGATGCAATAGACTTGCCAGCGGGCACCAATCTGTCAATTGCATCCTTCGTTCTGGCCATTTCAATCACTTGGTCAAAGGTGGCCAGGTTGGTCTCGATACTTTGTCTACAGCTATCGATAAATCAAGTACTGCAAACTGGTGCTTTAGCTATATTCAGGAATTTGTCTTTCGGGACCAGCTCTGTATGTTCCTTGGACAAAGTGGTGTATTGTTCTGTGGCATAAGCAATATAGGAATCCTGTGGCGACTTAATTGCTGTATAAAACACAATTGTGTGGTGGGCCTGTGAAACTGTCTTGGAGTGCACAAACCCTTCCAAGAGCAAAGAACATACTTTACTCTTGTTGGCGACGTACAGTGGGTTGTCAAGGACTTGTTCCGCTTTATTTGGGAAAGTAGAAAGTTCATCATTTTCTTCTGTTGCCATTTCCCGGGGGAAAAGTCCCGAAATATGTATTCATTTTGTTGTAGATACATGTAGGATCCTGGTGGATCACTGTGGGGTGCGGTTGAGGTGCGTGAGGTAGGTATGTCATCCTGATCGGGGTGTTCGCTGTCGAAGTTGCTCCAAATGGCCTGTTACGGTCATTGTAGTGCTGCTCGAAAGCACAAAGGGCCCCGGCAACCACTTTTTTAACGGTCTCTGCTGTGCCCTCCCATTGCGTGGACAACTGCAAAATTATAACTTAAGAGCTTCAAAATCTTCTCGACTAACAGACATGATTCAGAACAGGGTACAACACAAATATCAATAAGGAATGAAGAATGAACACAAAAGAAATGGTCGGGGTAATGGATCGGTAAAGAGCGAGACACCTTGTACGTCGGGTCACGACTACCAGAGACATTATGCATATAGCATATTTACCAAGCCAGATCTCCAATCCACTCATAGGCGGAGCACACCACTTTTACATAACACAGCGCCACTAATATTAGAGCGCATTATCGAACTATCACATGGCGTGTGGTGTTAAATGTGTGAATATGCATAGAGTGAGTGATCGAGTGAATTAAGAAATATATTTTTATATTTTAGGGTCAGGGCAAAGCCCGCGCCCTAAAATTTATAAATTTCTGTTCTATTGCACTAATCAAATTGATTATCAACAAACATTATAATGAAAAGTTGAAAAAATATGGTAAACTTTGACATCCATTCTCCCCTATGTTGAAAAAAACAAATGGTCCACTGATATTGGCACATGCTCCCGTCTCGGTTGGCATCATGCCAATATAGTGGACAAGTTTATGTGGTCTCTCAAATGGGGAATGATTCTTTCAGCTGAGTCAGGCTTTGTGGAACATACGTGTATATAGGTCTTATTTGTGTCACTTTGCTAATACATTTCACGATGGGAGAAAGAAGTTCCATCTTGTAATTTATTTGTTTGTCTTGTTCGATTGTGACTTGTATGAAAGCAGATTTCCCTGTCCTCACCCGACTTGTCAAATAGAATCTCTTCAACGAACACCTGCACTTGACACAGGTTTCCTACTACTGTGCTAAAACATTCAATACATGTAATGCACAGTTATGATATAACGTCACTTTCAACTATATTTCATTCATCAAGATGTTTGGGTCCTATTACTTTTCACACTCGGAAACCCCACGTGCAGGGTTCTATTCCGTTTCATACCCAGAAGCCGCACGGGTAGCCCAGTTAGTTGCCGCTTACAAAATGTCTAAGGAGCTGAGGCCTATTCTTACCATGACATGGACTGTGCACAATGTAAGAATATGCATGCCATGGATAACACGTCACGAGCACTGAAAGGGTCAATCAGTTAAGCGATTCCAAATGAGAAATACTTTGAAGTTTTTGGCATAAATCCAAGATGGCCACCATAAGGGCTCATAAACTTTCTGTGTAATATATCTGATTTTTATCCATTATCATCTGCCAAGTGTTCTTTGCTGAATTTATGCTGAATACAACACTGTGCATTCAAAATGCAAGGTCCCAATAGCCAGTTTCAGTATGGAGAAGTCATATTTTTCAGTCCTGCTAGACCGTAAGATCTAGAGATACTTCAAATTCGTCATGAGAATAATTAGGGTTTCAGATCATTTGGCAAGAAACCTCTAAATGTTGGTAATAGTATTTTTTTTCCACCGGATTTTGTGACCAATGCGTGGTCCAGAAACTGCACCGATGAATCCGAAATTTGATAGTGATTAAGACCAGTGGGATGTAACGCATATCCTAAGAAGCCGATTGGTCAAAATCCCTGGTGGCCATCTTGGATTTATGCCAAAACCTTCAAAGTATTTCTCATCTGGAATCTGAAATTTCTTATCTGTAGAAAAATATGGCCGCCATCAACCGATCAAAATCATCAGCTTTTCAAGTATCAGCTTTTGAGCGCGAAAATGGCTATATGTATGTTATTCGACATGGCAACATAGAGCGAAAAGTTCCCGAGGTTGAGAATTGCACCGATTTGCTCCAACGGACTCAACAGGCACATTGAGTGCAAATACAAAAGTTGTCTAAACGAAATTTCGCACACAGGTAATACATAACATGTAGTGTTCCAAATGTGTATGTCAGACTTCAAATGGAATTATTAATGTAAACTGTATTGCAAATTATGCCAGTATAATCACTGATAATACGATAACATGTCGACATGATACACAAGACCACCTCGAATGAAGCTGTGATGTTGAACTCAGTCATTAGAATATCACAGGGAGAAAAACAGTTTTTAACAAAGATTTTCTCCACGAATAAATGGGTAAGAAGAATTGTCTTGAACAGATGTTGAATTCTTCACATAAGCCCAGTCAGAATCAGTCAAGCCAGAGGTCTCCCCTCACTGCACCCTTTGTCTGAGATTTATATCAGGAAGCCCGGATTGTTGACCGCGCATATGCAGAAAGGTGTTAAGTTCATGTAACCCTACACACCAAAGCTCTACTAGAGTAACAATTGGGTGTGTTGGGTTACCTGCAGGATTTCTTCCAATGGCTGTGCTAGTAGTGACCCTGTGTTGGCAATTAAATCAATGTTGATATATGACCAGATGGCAGGTGGATTGAAATGCATTCTTCTAATCCCCACCTACCATTTAGTTGCCATGCATCCACAAGGAACCATATTCTCACGTTTAAGAATTACATTTATCCAGGAATATAGATAACCCTAATATCATAAATATTATATATAACAAGTTTTATTTCAATAATTACACTTGTTTGATAATATAGAAATATTTCTATCATCAGCCCAGTGAGACAATTATATATGATCACCATGATCAAATGTATTGTTGTTGAGCTGATAATGATCAAATGTGGTATATTGTTGGGCTGATAAATGGCCTCTATACATACCAGGAACCGAGCCAAGTTTTGACATGGCGTCTCATTGCACTGCTAATGCAAGCTGCCATGTATTCGCCAGCGTCATTATCTCTTCTTTTTTTTCACGAATAGGACTGGTCACTCTCTTTAAATATGTTGGTTGTTTGAAGTTTAACGTTGCACCGAACCTTATTGGTCACACGGTCTCTTCAAATAGACTACACTCCATCCTTATGTGCATGCCGATGTAAGGGATTTATAAAGTGTTCTGCATTTTATACTGATGGATAAGGAGGAATTTTACTCCATTTGTTGAAGGTGGAGGTTCCGGTGAGAACATGGTTTGTGACACGAGCGAATATAGGCAGATGGCATATGGCGGAGAGAAATGAGATACGGTACCAAGTTATAACTTGGCTCTATGGAAAACCAATGCTACATGATCTATCACACACAAAGTAGGTAATCCAAAATAAAAAGATGGATATAGAGATATCTGCACATTTCTGAAAGTAATTTTTTGCCAGAAGTAAAAATGATTCACATTAGCAATGTCCTGATTAATTGTACCAGAGCTTAAACAGTGGCACTGGAAATAAGCAGCAATGTCAGGTTACAACTTGAGAGCTTGATGTACTTACCATTCCCATCATTCAAAAAATAAAGATGTGACTTTTTAGGATTTTTGGAGTAAAGGATTTTTCCCCCATGAGGAATGGCTCAATTGTCAAACAATTAAAGATGACTTATGAAAGATTTTTTTTTCTCATGAAGAACATCATTTTGTTGTATATTCAGAATAACTACAGATAGTTGAATCCAGTTCCCAATGAAATGGCAGGGATCGGACCATGAACAATCACGGAAACACCATGGCTTGGCTGAACATGTTTTGTTCAATAATAGGCCTACCATGGTCAATGACCAGTTCACCATGTATGTCTGAAGACCATAATGCCAATACCATATAATAAGTTTAAACCATAGTTTATCATCGATCTTGATATCCCATCAACTGTCCTAGTCAGTTCAGTTAACTATTCTTTAACATGGACTCTATCCAAATCTTACAAACACACAGAAGATGATTCCTGAAGACTTGAATGTAATTCAGTGGCTCTGGTATATACTAAAGTAACATATCCATGATTAAAATTCTGAAATTTTCACCAAACTCTCAGCTTAATTTCATTAAATAAATCAGAACATGATCATGAACATTATTTAGTATTTTCTCTAACCTTATTTAAACTACAATTTGAACAAAATAAGTTTACAAAAACATTGCCATTCAAGAATGAACTGGATGCTGAAATTTCAACTTTTTTTTCTTCAAAAACATATCCATAAAGTTCCAGCTTAACCCTACCTGGCCTTTTTTAGCTCCTATC
>JAVTVY010032666.1:0-14293 GCA_036873755.1 Hanleya hanleyi
AAAGGCTTGGAACGGTCTGTTGAGGAATTCCGTGCCTTCGTCGTTTTGCAAATACAAAGGTTTGCGCCCGGTCTTGAAGATGTCTTTGAACGCCGCTATGAGATTTGCCCCCGTTTTCGTCCGGATGGGTACCACCCACGCATACTTGGATAGGATATCGATGCGCGTCAAGATATACCGATTCTCATCGTTGTGTTTGGCAAAGGCGCTCATATCGACCAAATCCGCTTGCCACTGGGCATCTATTCCTCCCACGATGACCCGGTTCCGTAGAAAATGGCAACGGACAGATCGATGTAAGGTATAGGTGTCTTGTCTTCTTAACCAATCTCGGACTTGGGCACGTTGTACCCCCTGGGGTTTGGCCGCTCGATAGAGAGCCGACAATGCACTATAGGCTGCCGGACTGTCGGGACTGTGGTATAAGTTATCCAACACCTTCTCCCAGCGCTTCATGGTGACAAAATGATGATGGACCCTGGCTCTATCGTTTATTTATAACGGGTATATCTTGGGCCTGAGTTTCTTTCTGATTTTCTTCGTGGACTTCCACGGTGGCCATGGTCAATGACCAGTCCAACTCGTCTGATGACCGCTTGATAAGCACTTCATCCACATCCACCACGGCATCTTCCAATGCAGACCATAGATCAGGGTGAAGGGTAAAATGCACTGTACCTCCATTTAGCCGAGCCAATTGAGCAAAGAAAGGGCCGCGTCGAATGTACACATCGTGACACAAGTGGATGAGGTCGCCGTCCAGTTCACCAGACAACACCCGTTTGAATTTGGTCCAGCCCTCCCGGGACAGACGAATGTGAGCCGGGCACGGTTGTGTAGGGTCCGTGTCTACCACCACCTCCTCCATGATATCGACCTTATCCGCATACACGTGCAGGAAAACCTCGGGGGTCAAGCTGAAATACGCCAGTACTATATGCTCCGTCATGGTCAGTACGTGAATGGTACCAGATTTCACTGTCTCTCGTATTTATAGGGAGAACCCCGTGAGATCAAAGGATCAGGTGGTCATGTCGTTGGGCTGACTGAGTCTAGCGGGGTAATCAATGGCATCGTCGTCGTCGGGTTCATGTAGTTGTTCATGGGGTTCAGCCATTGGCCCCGCGGCTTCATCACGGATTTTTTCTTCTTCTTCATCGTTCTGGCCCGTCATGTGTGTGTGGGTGGCTTCATGAGGTGACACTGTCCTTCCAGCCTCTGCGCATTCTATACATATAGTATTTTCTCCATCCGCTTTTTTTTCATTAGGTTCATCTAGTGCGTGTTCGATAGCACGAGCCCATGCCAATTGATGGGGTGATCGATCGTCGGGTGTAAATAACTGGTCTACAATAGGCACTATTTTCTCCAAGGCTGACCACAGAGAGGGAGTTAGGAGGAAACTTCGCGCAGGCTCTTGGTAGCGGCCCACACGAGGGAAGAGGGCGGTACGGTATACGTAGATGGCATTGTCCAGGTGGATGAGGTGTCCGTCTAACTCACCGCTCAACACCCGTTTAAATTTAGTCCAGCCATCACGCTGTAGTGTCACCGTATTCGATAAAGTCTCAGCGGGCGCCCAGCAAATAGCTCCACCGTCTTCCACCAGGGTGACTTTATCTTGATAGACATATAACCCCACCGGGTAAGGTGTAAGAGGCAGGATGGCTCGTAGTGACATGCTTGCTCTAAACGTCGAACGGTGAATGACACACTCTGTCTGACCCTGGTATTTATAGTGTCAATACCACAGCGCCAGGGTCAGTAGGGCACAGACTAGTATGAGGCCAGCCAGCCGGTGCTGGTTCCGGCGTGAGCGCTCGTGGTGCATAGCCCGAGCATCAAGGATGGCTGTCATTGTCCAGTAGTGGTGAGTGATGGCACGCCTCTCCATCGAGTGCACTCTGTGGAGGACCGCTTCTGTGAACTCGTTCAGGATCTGGCGTCGTCCCTCGTTGTCGTCGCCATCTGCAAACATGGACCGGACCACTGCTCGGTAACCCGTGAATGAATTCACCACGGTGGCATACTGTAAAATGCGAGTCGCATGGGGCTGGGTCTCCGCCATGGCTCTGTAGAAATGAAGGTGTGGGATCCAGAGGGACGTGTTTTATAGACCAGATGTAGCTCTACGGGTATAGTCCGTGATACGTACTATTCTGATGGGTTAGTCCAAAAAAAGGGAGCAACAACAACAACACATATTACAGATCAATCCTTTTATTATGCGTGAACAACATAGAAATGCATGTACTGACCTGTCTGTGGGAGGTTTCCCACAATGGCGTTCACCTTCGCGTCTTTTCGTGTACGTCCGTGTCTTTTCGTTAAAGTCCGTGTATCTTCGGTAAAGTCCGTAGGCATTGGGCAAGGAAGCTTTTTCCCGAGACCGAATCACCGCCAGACATGACTGCATCACCGCGGATGAATACATTCTTGCACTCACTCACACCTCGCAACATTGTCTCATTGGACATTGGACCGTCTGACCTGGAGGTGACCCTTTGACCTTTTGACCCGCGTCCGCGCGCGCACTGCCGGGGATGACGCGCACTTCCGGAGAACTCGCGCGCGCGCTCGCGCTGCGGGGCGCTGGGGCAGGGCGGGAAAACCCACCGGCGATTGAACATACGGACGTCTAAGAGGAAACATTAGGAACTCTTCTATGTTTGGATGTAGTTTTTAGTGAAAAACCCGGAAGTGACGTCATACAGGGTCCAGTTTTCGACACTAAGTGACCACATCCGACAAAATGGCCAGTTTTCGACACCGGATGTGCCGCCATCTTGAACATACGTGCCGCCATCTTGGATATGTCCCATAATGCACCGGGTCAAAATACTCGCTTCTGATTGGACGAGAGCTCTGGGACGGATTTGAAATACTCGCTTCTGATTGGACGAGACCTCCGTATTGCATCTGCGCATGCGCAGAATGATATTCCTACCGCACACCCAACCCATCAGATGCCCCTTCACGAATGCTTCACTTAGATACCTCACTCGACCCCATTGGTCCATTAGGGGCTCCCCTACATCCCAACACGGCTATTTTCATACACTTGGGCCACCGCGCATGCGCAGAATGCCGATAGTTCAACCCCACACCCAGCCCATCAGATGCCCCTTCACATAAGCTTCACTTTGATACCTCACTCGACCCCATTGGTCCATTAGGGGCTCCCCTAGCTCCCAACACGGCTATTTTCATACCCTTGGGCCACCGCGCATGCGCAGAATGCCGATAGTTCAGCCCCATATCCAGCCCATCAGATGCCCCTTCACGAATGCTTCACTTTGATACCTCACTCGACCCCATTGGACCATTAGGGGCTCCCCTAGCTCCAAAACGTCTATTTCCATACCCTTGGGTCACCACGCATGCGCAGAATGCCGATATTTCAACCCCACGCCCAGTCCATCAGATGCCCCTTCACGAATGCTTCACTTTGATACCTCATACGACTCCATTGGCCCATTAGGGACTCCCCTAGCTCCAAAACCGCTATTTCCATACCCTTGGGCCACCGCGCATGCGCAGAATGCCGATATTTCAACCCCACACCCAGCCCATCAGATGCCCCTTCACGAATGCTTCACATCGATACCTCACTCGACCCCACTGGACCAGTAGTCAATCTCCTAGCTCCAAAAAGGCTATTTTCATACCCTTTGGCCTCCGCGCATGCGCAGAATGCCGATAGTTCAACCCCGCGCCCAGCCCATCAGATGCCCCTTCACCTAACCTTCAATTTGATACCTCACTCGACCCCATCGGACCCTTAGGGGCTCCCCTAGATCCAAAAAGGCTATTTTCATACCCTTCGGCCGCCGCGCATGCGCAGAATGACGATATTTCAACCCCACACCCAGCCCATTAGATGCTCCTTCACCTAACCTTCACTTTGATACCTCACTCGACCCCATCGGACCATTTTATCTAGGGACTACTTTTTCTCCGCGGAAGCTTTTTCCCGAGACCGAATCACCGCCAAAACCACGGCCAAACCGCATCACCGCGCATGAATACATTTTTTTTTTTTTTTTTTTTTTGCCGGAACTTTTTTTTTGCCCGAACATGCCCGAACATGCCCGAACATGCCGTCCACCTCCCACACACTAAAACCGGCCGCCATCTTATCCCACCTCCCACACAACACACTAAAACAGGCCGCCATCTTGTCCCACCTCCCACACAACACACAAATACGGGCCGCCATCTTGTCCCACCTCCCACACAACACACTAAAACGGACCGCCATCTTGTCCCACCTCCCACACGACACTAAAACAGGCCGCCATCTTGTCCCACCTCCCACACGACACTAAAACTCGCCGCCATCTTGTCCCACCTCCCACACGACACTAAAACCGGCCGCCATCTTGTCCCACCTCCCACACAACACACAAAAACACACAAATACGGCCCGCCATCTTGTCCCACCTCCCACACAACACACTAAAACCAACCGCCATCTTGTCCCACCTCCCACACGACACTAAAACAGGCCGCCATCTTGTCCCACCTCCCACACGACACTAAAACCGGCCGCCATCTTGTCCCACCTCCCACACGACACTAAAACCAGCCGCCATCTTGTCCCACCTCCCAGTCCCTCACGCGCACATCCACACTTATGACGTCACCACCAAGCGCAGTCAAACTACATTCTCGCATTTGATTGGTCAATATTTCACAATTGACCTCTATGACCTCTACATCCGGGTGAAATATTACTTATCTTGCGCGCTGTATACTACTGACCACGTTTGTTGAGACTGATCAGTTTGCAGTTGATCAGTGAGAAAACCACTTTGTATTCTGAGTGTTTTGACGTAGCCATAAATCATCACAACCTAAGCTATCCATACTACACTTTACGAAATGCATCCATTTACTACGAAAATTTCCTGATTCATACGAATTGTACAAAAGTCTGTAAACAAAGATATTTTAGTTGTTTTTCTATAACTCAGCTTAGCCAAAAAATTAAGTATTCTTCCACATACAGTTAGCATAATGGGATGTCTCCCTAGATCGCCATATACCATGTAATGAGGGGTACATTTTCTGACATTTTCAAACCCCCATATCTCACAGCCATAAAGTAATAGAGGAACAATTGTCTGGTCGAATAACAATAAAGCACAATCAACAGGGAGAGACAGGTTTCTTATTCTACTGTACAATAAATGTAGGGCTTTACCTTGTTCTACAATACATACATACGTACATACATCCTCTTCTGCTTGTTAGGCTAAATAGCCTGTTGCAGGTCGTAGAGATCCTCACGTACAATAGTCACTTTTGCGTATGAGCCAAAAACCTATCGTGGACTGGCAGTTGGGTGTAGCGATATACTCTCATATGCCGATCGTAACTGGTCTCAGTTAAATTTTTTGAGCTTATCAGAGGTAACGACTGCGTCTAGCAGAGCATTCCACAGATTACATACCCGCACACTGAAAAAGTTGCTGCGAATTGCCTTTCTTGAAAATTCCTTTTTGAGTTTCAAACTGTTCCCTCGTGTCCTGCGATTTAAATCGAGGTAAACGGAGTCTCACTGGCAGTGCAAATTCCATGTAAGTACTCATACACCTCAATTATATCACCCCTAGCTCTCCGATAATACAAGCTGGGAAGATCTGACTGTTGTAGTCTTTCCTCGTATGATCTATTCCTTAAGCCTGGAACCAGTTTGGTGCCCTACGTTGAACATTTTCCAGGGTAATGCTACTCTTTCTAAACAGCGGTGAGGTGATAGTATGACCATACTCTAGATTTGGGCGTACCAAAGAAATATACAGATTAAGTAATGAAGCCTGGTCCAAATATGTATATGAGCGGCGAATTAGTCCTAGAATTCCATTAGCCTTATTAGCTTGTTTTTCACTGTGGATATCAAAGGATAACTTGTTATCCATGTGGACTCACATGCAGGTCTTTCTGTACGTCCATTGATTTTAGTTCTATTTCCTCTGCACCTTTGTGCATCACATATTTATACTCGAAAGCATTGGCTGGGGTCCCAACTCGAATTTAATTACCTTTATCAGTGTGGAACTTTATCTGCCACTCCTCAGCCCACGGATCCAGTCTACCGAGATCGTTTTGAAGCTCCTGACAGTCATCAAAAGTAAAGATTGCTCGAAACACTTTAGCGTCATCCGCAAACAACCGGATAAAAGAATGCACAGTCGATGGCATATCATTGATAAATATCACAAATAAAATTGGTCCTAAAACGCTGCCCTGGGGAATACCGCTGGCCACATATGAAGATGAGATTTCACTGTTAATAACAACACGTTGTTGTCTGCCTATGAGAAAATCACTTATCCATGATAACAGCTTACCCGATATTCCATAGCCCTCAAGCTTGGTGAGCAGTCTCCTATGAGGCACAGAGTCAAATGCTTTTTTGAAGTCGAGGTTAAACGTATCGATGTGATTACCGGAGTCCATTACCCGGGTTCATATATCCAACACTTCGACCAGTTTTGTGTCACACAATACATGCTGGCAAGACGACAACAGATCCAGGTCTACCATATGATTCATTATCGCACCCCGAATGATACGCTCAAACACCTTGCACACTACTGATGTCAAACTAACTGGCCGATAGTTAGTACAGAACTGGCTCTTCCCCCTTTGAATATTGGACGAATATAACCCAGTTTCCAGCCTTGCGGTACTGTACCTTCATCCAGAGATTTTCGGAACATACTAAAGAGAGGGATAGACAGCTCCTTGCTGGCTTCTTAAGAACACGAGGGTGCAAACCAATGATCAGGTCCTGGTGCTTTTGTTATGTTCAGACTACTAAGCTTCTTCTCAACCTCCTCTGTTGTGAATATTATATCCCGGAGAGCATTACCACTAACCCTATCCTCAAATGTCGGGACATTAGCTACATCTTCTTCTGTGAAGACCGAGGAGAAAAAATCATTGAGGGCCTCTGCCTTAGCTGTAGCCGTGGTAGCGCACGATCCATCCTCTAATAGGAGATCTGTTAGGGACACCCTAGATTTCAGCTTTGATCCAGCATACCTGAAGAAGGTCTTTGGATTAGATTTCACTTCAGTTGCTAGTTTCTTCTCAAACTCACGCTGGGTTTTCCTGCACTCCGACTTAGCCTGATTTCGGGCTCGTACATAATCAAGTCTATCTTGACCATCCTTAGTCAAAAAATAACTTTGGTAGCTCCTATTAGCCTTTTCATTCACGTAAAGCGGTCGTTTCACTGATCTCTTGGTGTTCTTGACCCGAGGAACACGAGACTCGACCACCTTATTGATTATAGACTCTATTTTCGTCCAACATTTCTCTGTACTACAGTTAATGAGTTTAGTCTGTCACTCGACCTCGGCAAGATCATCTCTTACACCCCCATAATCACCGTTATCATATACGTAACGATAACTTTGAGCGTCTGCATCAACATGGTAGCAGTTATACCGGAAACATAAACATCATGGTGACTTTTTCCCAAGGGAGCACATGCAGTGTTGAAGATTGCTAATCATTCCTTCCTCATTCGTAAACACTAAGTCCAATGTGTTGGGGGTGCTGTCCCCTCTATGGTGAGTTGGGTCTATGACATGCTGGTAAAGGAAACAGTCTTAAATGCAGGTTAAATTTTTTGAACCTGGATGATCTTCATCCTTCATGCAGATTACAAGCGTCTAGTCCGTCATTCATAATCCAGCCGTCGTCCATTAGAGAATATCCGCGTCCATAATCCAAAGACCTATTCCATTTCCATATAACAGTATTAGCACCAAATTCAAAAAGACAAAAGTATACATAAACATAGGCTTGTTTCCTGCAAGAGAGAAGCGGTCAACAGTTTTCAATGATGCCGGCAAGACATCATGATGTTCCAAAATATCAAATCCGTATCGCTGATCAGTATTCTTAATCCATAATATTCGTTATAGAGCCTTTCCTCCAATCTATGTCTGGGTAATTGAAGTCTCCCATAAGGAGCAGGTGACTTGGACAATTATTATACTTATGTTCTCTCAAGTCTCTGAGGCTAACATTGTTTCTTGGGGAACTGTTCGGAGATCTATATAACACCCCTATCTGCAGCTTATCTCCACTACTAAGCCTTACTTCCGCCCATACAGATTCCTCAAAGTCGGTGTCTATATCATTGCACACTGGACTAGGCTTTAAATCAAGTTTTATATACAGTGCCACCACTCTTCGGCAAGTGGGCATTTCCAAATTACTGAAAAGCTTATATCCCACAATTTCAAGCTCAATCTCTTCTGCATCCAAGACTTTATTTTTAGGTATTGCTTCTGTTACCCCAATTATATCTGGATCATACATTGAATTACGGTGGCCATCTCCAGTCTTTTATTAAACAGAGAATCCACATTGGTATATAGGCAAGTCATCCCAAACTTTTTGTTGAAGCCTACACCAGAACTAGTTACACTATATACAAACTCTTCCTCGCCATCTATTGGTTGACGGGGTGTTACCGGTTCACTAGGTGCGTTGCTAGAACGCTCTCTCCCTCCATTGGTGGGCGACGCTTCACTATCTTCCAATTTCGAATCATCAGATCCTTCTCCCCTTCTTTCTCTCTGCACTTTATCTCGTCCAACATCTTCCCACTTCTCTCTCTCTCTCTCCCTTGGTGTCATGTCCGGTTTGGAGGCAATACCCTTCTCTTTCAAAAACTTGACCTTCTTCAGAAATAGAAATTTGCTGTCTGTATTTATCAGAGTCAGTCTCAATGGCCTGGGATCGGAGTTTTTTTTACTATCACGATCGTCTTGGTTTTTCACTCTAGCCCCTAATCTTCTCAATTTATTTGGCACCAGTAACTCAGAACCCAGATCAATGGATTTCAGCATTGAATCCACTTCGGTTTGGTAATGTGCAGTCCTAATTTCGGGGTCTTCACTCTGGGATTCCGTGATACCAAAAACTACAACATTGAATTTCCGTTGTTCTCTGTCTTGTAGCTCCGAGCAAATTTCGTCTAAGTTAGTGTCACTACTGATTTTATGTGTGGCTCCAACACTAGTTCCATCATCTACGGCGCGAATTTTGAAAGAATTCTCAGAGATTTTTTCTGCCATAGAGTCTAGTTTGGTATTCATTTCCTGCTGTACCTTCTCTAGTCTAGTGACCGAAGTTAATACCCGCTCAAACGTGACATTACACTTCTTACAATACCAGTGAATACCGATGTCACTTGACTTCAGAAGTTTATATGACTCATTACTTATATTCTCGCATTTTGTGTGGTGCCAAAATTTACACACTTCGCATTGGACAGCCTTATCGTTGTCCCCAACTTTCTTGCTACATGATCCACAAAAAGTCTCAGGATTTTCTCCATCACCGTCCATGTCCCATTGATGTGGGTTACTTGACATCATACTTTGGCCAACTGTCTCTTCACTTGCTGTACTTCTAATTCTTGTTGCTCTTCTATTCAAACTTGAGTTTAATTCTAAGGGGTCCTGTCCTTCCCTGCTCATTACCACATCAACGCACACAGAATTATGTTGAAACCGAGTTAGTTGTTGATCGACAGATTCAAAATGGCGGCCGGGTTGGTGCCCAGTTTCCGTTTGTGACACGAAAGCTATATTCAGAAGCACTGGTGAACGTATTTAAGAGCCTGGATTTTCTACATCAATTCATATACAGTTCATCTACAATTTCAGATCATTTGTAGCCATTAAGTTCATAGGCATTCGGGAGAAAAAAATTTGGGAGAGCTGTGCTGAAGACACCCAACTGCCGGCCACGCATGCGCTTCTCTATATTCGTGTAAAAAACGCGTAAAATACGTATCTTTTACACATGCAAATCAGCCATTTCCACTGAATACAAAGCCCAAGTGTTTGTAGCCCTCTGTTATCTCAATCTCTTTTCCATTAATCTAAAATTCACAATTATTTTTTCTGCTACCAAATATGACAATCTTAGTTTTATTTATATCTATGACGAGTTTCCACGTTAAACAATATTCAGAAAATACATCTAGAGTTTGTTGTAGTTCTTCGGGGCTTTGTGTGATAATAATGGCGTCATCAGCGTAGCATAAAACGATAATACAGATAATAATGGCGTCATCAGCGTAGCATAAAACGATAATACAGATAATAATGGCGTCATCAGCGTACCATAAAACGATAATACAGATAATAATGGCGTCATCAGCGTACCATAAAACGATAATACAGATAATAATAAAACAGATAAGAAAGTATTCTCAGTATCATTAGTTACGCCTTCCATTGCACTCGGCGTAATAGATATGTATCTATGTCATTCATAAAGAGGGAAAACAAAATAGGTGACAAGTTCTCACCTTGACGGACTCCACTGTTACAAGCAAACAATTGTGAGTAATCATTTCGAAGTTTGACACATGATTTAATATTGTTGTACATGTTGACCATGACATTAAACAGTTTACCATTTATATCAAATCAATGAGCGCACAGTATACCTTTTTTCTTTTTAGCTTTCATAAAATTGGTTAAGCCATGTAGAACAAATATATTGTCTAGTGTCGAGAATCCTTTTCTAAAGCCAGTTGGAGTTTCCGTGCGTAGATTATTTGATTCAAGGTATTCATTAAGCCGTTCGTTCAGAATGGATGTGAATGGTTTGCCCAAACAACTGAGTATAGTAATATGCCGATAATTTCCCTGGTCTTTGTGATCTCCACTGTTTTTGTAAATTGGTTGTATAACTCCAACGAGCCATGTTTCAGGTATAATTCCACTATCTAGTACCAGGTTAAACACTTTGTTATATATGGGTAGAAGGTTTTCCACAGTGGATGATATTTATTCATTTAGGATGTTGTCCAGTCCGGGGCTCTTTCATTTTTTAACCGTTTAACAGCATTTTGAATCTTTAAGTCCGTTATTTGTCTGTTCAATTCCTCTTCACTCTCCTCATTTGGATTGAATTTTTGTCCCACTTTAAAATGGTTCTTGCTTCTATGTGTCCGTGCATGCACAGACATGTCCGTGCAAATACTTCGTAAGCAATAACTTCTAAATGCTTTGTCGGATTCCTCCGAAATTTGGCATCTGCATTCTTTGCGACAAGACGTCTCTTGGTATTACGTTTCAGCAAGATCCGCCTGTAGGTGGCGCCACTGGGGTCTTGCTTCTATGTGCACGGACATGTCCGTGCAAATACTTCGTAAGCAATAACTTCTAAATGCTTTGTCGGATTCCTCCGAAATTTGGCATCTGCATTCTTTGCGACAAGACGTCTGTTGGTATTACGTTTCAGCAAGATCCGCCTGTAGGTGGCGCCACTGGGTCTTGTTCCAATCTTTAGTGCATGTCCGTGGATGTTCGTGCAAATGCTTCATAAGCGATAACTCCTAAATACTTTGTCGGATTCCTCCGAAATTTGGCATCTGCATTCTTTGCGACAAGACGTCTGTTGGTATTACGTTTCAGCAAGATCCGCCTGTAGGTGGCGCCACTGGGTCTTGTTCCAATATTTAGTGCATGTCCGTGCAAATACTGCGTAAACGATAACTCCTAAATGCTTTGTCGGATTCCTCCGAAATTTGGCATCTGCATTCTTTGCGACAAGACGTCGCTGGTATTACGTTTCAGCAAGATCCGCCTGTAGGTGGCGCCACTGGGTCTTGTTCCAATCTTTAATGCATGTCCGTTCATGTTTGTTCAAATCCTTCGCGAGCGATAACTTTCGAACATTTTGTCGGATTTCTTCGAAATTTGGTAAATGCATTCCCTGCGACAAAACACCGTTGGTGATGCGTTTCAGCAAAATCCACCCGGAGGTGGCGCCACTAGAGTTCATTCCATTATTCCATGCTGCAAGTGATAACTTAGAAACACTTGGTCGAATTTCTTTGAAATATCCTACATATGTACCTTTCTGGGTAACAAGAGAAACGTTGCGTCTCATCGGATTCTTCTCAAATTTGGCATGCATTTACCATGCCAGGAGCTGTTGCTTGGGATTGCCTTTCGCTCACTTGCACTCACAGGTGGCGCCACCTGGTGGCAACATCACAAATTCGTTTCCGGGTAATAACTTGAGAACTGACCATCGGATTCTTCTCAAATTTTGTATGAATGTACCGTGACATAAGATGTCGCTTGATAATGCATTTCACGGACTTGCGCCTAGAGGTGGCGTCACCTGGTGTCAAAATCTAAATTTGGTTTCTGGGCAATAACTTGAGGACCCTCATCGGATTCTTCTCAAATTTGGTATGCAGATGTCCCCACGATACCATGTTCCTTGGGATTGTATTTTTCCCGCTTCTGCCTACAGGTGGCGTCTCCTGGTGGAAAAATTTGTTTCCGGGCAATAATTTGGCAAATGCTCATCAGATTATTCTCAAATTTTGTATTCATATGTGACCCGCCCCAAATAACATGAACACCGGTGGGCATCTAGTACCGGCAATAACTTGAGGACCCCTCTTCAGAGTTTCAAAGTTCATATGCCGATACCATGACATGAGATGTCATTTGGGATTGTGTTTTGCCTGCTTGCACCTACAGGTGGTGACTCCTTGTGACAAAGTCTAAATTTGGTTTCTGGGCAATAGGTTGAGGATGCCTTCATATTCTTGTCAAATTTAGTTTGCAGATAATATGCCATGAGTTGTCTCTTGGGGTTGCATTTCGGTTACATAATTTTCATGCTACATGGTAAAGAAAATATATTACAGTAGCAATCAACATTCAGTCAGCCATTCGGAGTTGATCTCAAAACCTGGGAAGGTGGAAAGACCCCTCTGCTTCTTACGCCTGTGAAGTAGCTGTTGCCATCCTCATGAATATCTTCTGAAACCGACAGCGCTTATAAATATTGCTGCCATTTTGGCGGGGGACCTAGCATCCTCTGGCTGCTTGTTCCGTTTATTCTTCGTCATTTTCAGTTTCATTTATATCTTTAAAATACGTATACAGAAATCGGGTGTTTCCGATGAGTT
The DNA here is from genome assembly GCA_036873755.1 of Hanleya hanleyi. Taxonomy (NCBI): domain Eukaryota; kingdom Metazoa; phylum Mollusca; class Polyplacophora; order Lepidopleurida; family Hanleyidae; genus Hanleya; species Hanleya hanleyi. The sequence continues at coordinate 12,980 of JAVTVY010032666.1, forward strand.
TTTCTTTTGTCCTATTCTTTTTAGTAATTTCCAATAATATTTAGGTTATTTAGACCCCTTGTTTCTTATTTTGCTGCGAGTATTATTTTGATATTATTGTATATGCTTATTCATCTTTCATTTATATAGTCTATTGCTTCTACCAACTTGCTTTTGTTCTCACCAGATTTATATTTAGAATGAATTCTCTTTGCCAGGTGATAATTTTTTCTCGCTCTTCGACAACTTTTGCCGAACCATGGTTTGTTGTTTTTTCTGTAGTGGTAATTATTGTGATGATGTGGAAGAATAGCATCTGCACTTTGACAATATATCGATACTATTTCACTATTAATGGCATTCATCTTTTCATGTGTCAAGGATGCGGAAGGACAGCATCTGCACTTTGACAAAATATCGATATTATTAATGTCTTTCATCTTTTCATGTGTCATATATTCACCGGTAAAACTGTCTAAATGCTGAATAAAACTAGCAATATCAATCACTTTTTCAACAAAAGCAGATTTCTGAGAAGTATTCCATCTCTTAGCTTTATTATTAAGGTGATGCCCTCTAGGTGGATCATCTTGTTCCATTTCGCGACAAGATCGATCTGACGGTTCAGGCTCATTCGGCGTGTTTGTATTAATGTCCCGATTTGGTGGTTTTAATGTTAAACATATTGGTGAGTGTAAGTCTGAGAAAAGTAGGTCGAAATCTGGGATTTCAAAGTCATGAACAAGATTCACTGCGGAAATCTTACATATTGCGTATAGTCAATCGTTGATACATTGTTAAATGTAGATTTACCGATATTTTTGTCTTTTCCTGTTCTACCGTTAAGTATTACCATATTATTCAGTTTACGCGGGTGGTTGGGTGGGTTCAGGTTCCTGTTGCTTCTATGCATTTTGCTGAGAAGCAACAGGAACTTGATAATGTGATGTCTAGCACTGTAATATCACTTTTCTTTATTTCACCATGTAAGCGTCCTGTCTGTGTCTTGTGCGCTGTCCTTCGTGTTTTATAGGGTGGATGGAGGGTGTCTGGTTTCATGCTGCTCAAAGATTTCTTCTTTCAAGTAGCAGGATCACAACTGGGCTGAGTGGTGCTTAGTTGATTCGTCGTGATATAGCTGAAATATTGTTGAAAGCGACGTTAATTTCTATTCACTCACTCACTTATTCAGTTTAGAGATTGAGTATCATTCTACCATACTTTTTCACCCTGCCATTGTCTTGATTCGACCTGTCCAATGAAAGTCCATACTTCACAATATCATTAATATCATTAAGGCTACGAGTTGTTACATCATCAAGGTTAAAAAATCCA
>JAVTVY010032667.1:0-15452 GCA_036873755.1 Hanleya hanleyi
TTGATGATATTGTCAGATTCAATGTCTGTCGAGTCATCTGGAAGCTGTTCCAGCTGTTTTTCATTTTTTAAGAGAAAAACTCGCTGGTCTGCAGGAGATGTATTGATGAATACTACTTCACGAGATGCTCGCGTCAGTGGCATCTGTAACACGAGATATGATGCTTCTTGGGCACTTATTTCAACAAAATTAAGGAACTGGTTTCCAATATGTCGAACCTGCCTCTTGAGATCCATGTTTCCCTCTGTTGCTTCTTTAGACGCCTGTTCTAGCATAGTACTCATACCTCGCTGTGATTTGATGATATAGGAAACAATGTACATTGCACACGCATAGGGGTCAAGTACAAATTGTATGTCCAGGTTTGCTCTCCATGCGCTAAGCACAACTTTATTGTAATAATTCACACGCATCTCTGATGGTTTTCTTTTCAAAAACACCTTGGGCCCTTTGAGAGAGCTTCGTATGCATTTAATATATTCAGATACTTCAATTCGCACCACATCTTTTAGAAATTGTTCGTATGACATATCACATCCGTCCTTGAACTCATTCATTCTAGCATGTATTTCTGAGTATTTTTTCCTGTAATCCTCGACATCAATTTCTAGTGGTTCTAAGACCATTGTCTTTTGAAGTGGTGGAAGGGGAAAGCCAAATCTACAGACAGATCTACCACCTTTCTTGCATGTTTTCGAATGCTTATGAATTTGCAGTTGAACCAAGTCTTGTAAGTCTTCCTCGACATCTAGGGAACAAGTCACATATTTGTCAACATACTGAACAATGTCTTCTTCAGAATCCACATTATATTTTGGTGCATTCTCCGTTCATACTATCATGTGAGTGTGTGGCGAGCCTCGATTTTTGAAATTCAATACGTTGGAATGTATCTGTAACAGTTCCAATTGGAGAGTGTTCACTTTTAAGTACAGTGTTTACAAATGCCTGCACTCTGTGGTAAAAGTACCTGGACGTTGTTACAGGATCTTTTTGAACAAGTTTGACTTTGTCAGACCATGTCATATTTTCTATGTCTTTAAGTAACTCTGTCCAACGAGTATCAGCTGAAGATAAGGACATACACCATGTTGGGAGTCCTAATTGTCTAATCATAGCAAATACATCTTTTTTTCTTGAAGAAAGGTATGCTGGAGAATTACGAAGTGTTCTAAAAATGTAGTAACCTTCATTCAAGTTAACCATCTTGTCAACAATTTCAGGGTTTCGCGCTTCTTTTGCTGTAATTTTCTTTCCTTCACTTTCCTTCCTTCGAACAGCTAAGTTAACTTTATCAACCACTTGTTTCCTTTGTATCTTGTTCAGTTTGAAAAAGAGATTTGGAACACATGTTGCAGCTCTTCGATCAACACTTCGCAGTTCCCATTTTGAAACATCACTGTAAGATACAGGTACCTGCCGGTCATTGTTTTCCAATCTTTTCTGTCCACAATATATTGTTGGAAAAGAGAGTACTTCGGCATCTTTATCATGATAAATGCTAAGTGGTTGTTGTCCTTCGCCAGGTGCTAAAACTAGGCCATTGTTGGTTTCAAGACTTATTTGGTCGATGAGTGTGTCAGAATTGCCTTGAATGCGATCATCTTCATGGATTTCGATAAATGTATCTTGATTTTCTAGCTCGTTTTCAGGATCAGTAAATGCTTCTGAATAAACAATTTCAGATTGTCTACCATCTGCAGTGTCCGAACAACTATGTGCAAGTCCGCCGTTTAAGTTTTGTGATCTTGTGAATTCTTGAACAATTTCTTGGGCACTATTAGTAGTCTCGCTAACCCAATTCTCATCAATTGCCAGACCAGAATTCTTATACAGCTGACTATTATTCATAAACCAGTGTAAAGCTGTGAGTACAACAGTTGGTCGCACATTTTCAGAAAACACACACGATTTGTACGAAAGTCTTTTCTTCAGTTTTACAGACACTGTGAAATGTTCATCCATTTGTCTTGGTAATGCATTCAGTGTTGGCTGAATACCAATCGGGACGTTGACTACATTGCCTTTTGTTGAATACTGTCCACCTCGTGGTAGTTCTCTTATCTGCATAAAGGGTATTCTAAGCGCTACAAGTCGTTCTTCGAGAGGGTGCAAGTTCAACTCGGGGGGTTTATCAGGCCAGGTCATCCCATTGGCAACAGAGAGTTTTGGAATTTTACATTTCTTTAATGTGGATAAGCATGTGTGACAAATCCATTCCTTTCCATCTACAGATTTGTATCCTGTATAGAAATCTTTATATGTTTGAAATATAGGAACAGGACAACTCTCTGTTACGCTTTCTCTAAACCATGTTTGATGACAACAGGCACATACATATTCTGGTCCTTTTTATGTTTTTTTTTATAGAAAACATTGATACATCCGTCTATATCATGCCCGAAACGTCTTTTTTTACATTGTTCTTTTTCGTGCTGAAAATACTCTTGGCTCTTTCGATCTTCTGATTTTCGTTTTCTGTCCGAGGCTTTTTCTTGTTGTGTAATATGCCTTCTTCTTTCAGATTGTTTCATTCTTTCAATCGTGAGGAAAGTTCTATCCTGTCGCAGTTGTCTCTTTCTGGTCAAATCTGCCTTTGACTCCGCTTATGAAAACGCTGGATCAAGTCTAGCTGTTTTCTTCAATAATCTTTCTCGTTCTAAAAACTGTGAATCTTCTCTACATTTCCGCTTACATTTCAGATCTGTCACCCTGTGCTTTTCCGGTTCTGTTTACTTTGGGCATCCATTACTCTGTGCTTTTCCGGTTCATTTTGCCTAGATTTCCGTTTACTTTGGACATTTATTACTCTGTGCTTTTCCGGTTCATTTTGCCTAGATTTCCGTTTACTTTGGACATCTATTATTCTCTGCTTTTCTGGTTCTTTTTTCCTGGCACTCCTCTTACTTTGTTTTTCAATCTCTAAGAAGCTTGGATCATTCCTTGTTTTCCGTTTACTGTGCACCGCCATTATCCTGTGCTTTTCCGGATCTTTTTCCCTAGATTTCCGTTTACTTTGGACATTTATTACTCTGTGCTTTTCCGGTTCATTTTGCCTAGATTTCCGTTTACTTTGGACATCTATTATTCTCTGCTTTTCTGGCTCTTTTTTCCTGGCACTCCTCTTACTTTGTTTTTCAATCTCTAAGAAGCTTGGATCATTCCTTGCTTTCCGTTTACTTTGGACATCTATTATTCTGTGCTTTTCTGGATATTTTTCTCTAGCACTTGTTTTGCGTCTTTTGTCAGTTTCTTTCAATATTTTTTTCTTTGAACTTGTTTGTCTCATTTTCTTCATGTACGCACGCATGTACTCTCGCCGTGTACAAGATTTTGTTTCGTCACTTTTATGGTTAGTTGAAGATTTTTTCTTCTCTAACATTTGTCTTTTTTTCTGATCTTGAAAATATAACAGAAGTCTATCATTTGCCGTTTCTTCAGTCAATCCTGTAGACTTCTCAGAACTCTTTGGTGTCTGATCAGTACAATTGTCTGAACTTATCCTCAATATCTTGACAGCTGTTACTTCGAAAATATCATCTGCCCGATAAGCCATTGATTGTGCTAGACGAAGACAATGTTCAGATACATCATGTATGTCACAATAATGTAGCACAATACTTAATCCATTTGGATCAACAGAACCAGTTAAGTTTCTTGAGTGAGAGTCGCTAACACAGTACATGTTATTCTGCTTAATTATAATGAATGTACTTCCTTTGAATGTTACAATAGCAGCATCACTACTGTTTTGAAGTAAAGCAGCATGTAATGCTTCAGCCAGTGTTACAAACTGCAGTTCATCTAGGTTTTGTCGAGTATTGCCCAGTGTTCCCATTAGTGGTTCTTGAAATGCAAAATTGTACATATTACCGTTTGTGTATTCTACTGACCCAGGAATGTCAGTAATGGCTAGGAGATCATGATGGATTGTGCTACTTCGCTGCAAAGATTCATACATTTCGTTTCCATTAACAAGTATCTGGTCTACATCATCTGATGTCCAAATTGTTGTTGGTTTCTCTTGACTGTATATGAGAGCTGATAGACTATTCATTACACACTGTTTACCAGCATTGTCCTGAAATCTTGGATGGCTTTGGTCGAAGTGACCCTGTATTGGTACTGGCAAACTCAAAATATCTGTGTTTCCTTCGAATATATGTTGTGAAATTATACCCGGACACGTTTCTGCTGATTCATGTTCTCCTTCAGCATCTACGACAACATCATAATGAGTGTCATGTGTTGGCAACACAATATATCAGCAGCATATAGGTATTCCAATGGGTACTAATTGTGCACCCCTGTTGGCTGACCTGTATCTGTTCTCTTATGAATATGACTATATGCTGGCGCTTTCAAAAACCGATCCACTCAAAGCCCGTTCTTTCTCATTCACCAAACGCTATATAGACGATCTTCTCGCTGTGGATAATCGCTATATAAATGACGCAGTGAAGGATATATATCCACCTTCACTGGATTTGAAGGAAACTACAGATAGCCCTACAGGCACATCTTATTTAGATCTCTATCTCTATAAAAATGAAGCGGGCATTCTCTCTCGTCGACTTTATGACAAAAGAGATGATTACAATTTCGACATCGTAAACTATCCCTTTCTGGATAGTAATATTCCAGTGGGACCTGCATATGGCGTATACATATCTCGCTTAGTAGCATTTGCTAGATCCTGTGTTAAATGTGATGATTTTAATCAACGTCACAAAACATTGTTGCAGAAACTTATAAAACAGGGCTATTCCATCAAGCGCCTCCACTCAAAGTTTCTCAAATTTGGCGATACATATCGCATGCTGATAGCAAAATACGAACGTAGCGTGCAAGATCTATGGCGCTACGTTTCGTAACATGTCTAATTCCGCTTAACCCGGGGCTAGGGGCCGTATGAGCCCATGTACTTCAAGATCCTCATGGTACTCATATGAACAGTCACAATCAAAGCGTGACTGAGGTACATCATTTTTAGATGACGACTCTATAACGAATATTATGGATTAAGAATACTGATCAGCGATACGGATTTGATATTTTGGAACATCATGATGTCTTGCCGGCATCATTGAAAATTGTTGACCGCTTCTCTCTTGCAGGAAACAAGCCTATGTTTATGTATACTTTTGTCTTTTTGAATTTGGTGCTAATACTGTTATATGGAAATGGAATAGGTCTTTGGATTATGGACGCGGATATTCTCTAATGGACGACGGCTGGATTATGAATGACGGACTAGACGCTTGTAATTGAAACAAATATTTTGTCTGTTTGTTTATCAACAGGAAGTTCAGGTATGTAAGGTTTGCATGGATTTGTATGTTCACTGTTTGTAACAGATCTATTCAATAGCTTGTTCATAGTTCTTGAAGTGGTTTGGTTTGTTCGTTTGTTCTTAGTTCTTGCAACTTTTGTACATAATTCTGACACCACTGCATTGCACGGTGGCAACGGCACCCTCGGTGAGGTGCAAACGGAAGGTTCCGAGTCAGTGGTGGTCGTCTGCCCTGCACCATCAATTCTACTATCCTGTGTAGCTGATGGTGGTACACTCGATGGTGTACAGACGCACGGATGCGAATCAGACCTCGGTGGGACATCCCCGTGTGGGATGGACAGTCTTCCCCGAGGAGTTGTTAACCTCTGGGCATTTGAAGATTTTCCCTCCAGAAGGGATGGTTCCTCCAGACCATGGAATGGCGAATCAGTCTCAGCCCTCCTCTGTCTCATCCGCGACCTCCGCTGCTCAGCCTGCCGACGTGAGGATTTGCGCTTCCCTCCCATGCTGTGAAATATATACATCCATAAAAAGTTGTTTGGCTAATGTCAAAGTATGATGGTGACAATTTGATAAATTTCATAACTGTTGTTGTGTCGTCACAACATGACACTGATATCGCAGCAAACCATGACCTCGCCCTAAATCATGTTCGGTACAGAGAATTTTTGTAAATATTACACGAACCTCCATTAAAATTTACATTCTGCTTGCCCTGATAAGTTTGATCGCGTTGCAAGTTTCATTTGTGTGAGGTTTATATATGGTAATTCCTCTAACAAAAAAAAGATCACCCAAGATTTTTGGAGAAAAATACGATCGGAAGTTGTAATAATTCAATCACCCCTGATTTTTAGTAGATCCTGTTTGTCAAAAAATTTCATCACATATGATATGCAATGCTGATGCACACGTGTTGTCCATGGATTCATATTGTCGAGTTTTACTACTGTGAAGATGGCATGAATATAAACATGAGATTGATCTGATGAAAACCCCTCAGCTTTCCCCAAGTGACTGAGACCCATGTGTAGTGTGAAATGGGGAAGAGATAGTTGTATGTGGGATGATCAAGATATACCGGTAGTTGGTTACATTCAGGCATATAGGACAGAAATAGAAAAATGATATATCTGTAAAGGGGCATAACTCGGTAAAATATGGGCCGAGGGGAGCCACTTTCGATAGGCATCTGACTTACCACTCTGTAAAATAAGAACCGAGACGAATAAGCTTTACCGAACATGGATCTGCAGATATAACTTGTACATTCAGCTACAGATAACAAAATCAGAGATTATTACATCTGAAAGGGGCGTAACTCCATAAGCCGAGGTGATTAATCCTTTGTTGACTTGTAGAATATAACAATATAATTAAGTTTCCAAAATATAGTAGCTATACCGAACACAGTTCTCCAGATATAGTTGGTGACATTCAGGCATATAGGACAGAAATAAAAATTAATATATCTGTGAAGGGGCATAACTCAGTAAAATATGGACCGAGGGAGCCACTTTCGATAGGCGTCTAACTTAGAACCAAGACGAATAAGCTGTACGGAACACAGATCTGCAAATATAACTTGTACATTCAACTACAGATAACAAAATCGAATATCATTACATCCGAAAGGGGCATAACTCCATGAGCCGAGGCGAGTGTTGGTTTGTAGAATACAGTGATATAAATGGGTTTCCAAGATATAGTAGCTATACCGAACACAGTTCTACAGATATAGTTGGTGACATTCAGGCATATAGGACAGAAATAGAAATAGATAGGCATCTGACTTAGCACTAGATAAATAAGTGTTGAAAATTTGGTGGCTGTGTCTCAAGCGGTTTTGCTTAAAATGCTGTAACGGAGGTACGGACGGACGCACATGGCGACGACAACACCCCGAGACCAAAATGGCCGAAGGGTTAAAAAAGTTTTCGAAGCGGTGGTGTTCTTGTCATCGATGTTAAAACTCTATTGTCTGTACCAACAAATCTATATATTGGGAACGTTTTGTCAGATTTTTTGAGAAATCCGATTTTTTAAGATGGTTTATTACAGTGGAAATCGGATTGATCTCATTTCTGCTGGAGATTTGGAAATTGGGAGCAATAGTAACCAATATTTCGTGCCGAGTAGAAAATACCTCTTATACTTCTCAATCTTCAAAATATCATTCGCCATGGCGGTCAAGATTTTTAACTGCCTACTTTGGAGACAAGTCATTTTTCAATGATGAATCTCTATTAACTAATGAATTTCTATCGGAGGTGACTTAAATCCTTATTCCTGTTCCACCTGGGGGTCGACATGCCGAGTTTAAGTCCTGAAGGAGTTGTTTCCCCTCGTAGGGGTCGCCCGATTCAGAACTCGAAGTGTGACCCGGAATTAGGAAAATAACGTCGTGAATAAACGAGACCCCTGTTGCTTCTTCATAGTTTGCCCGGGAAAAATTTGTATACCACGCTATAGTGCAGAAATTTAGGCATAAATTACGACTTTACCGTTGGTCTGGAGACATATACTGAGGCCGGTAGCCGGTACTGACCATATAGTGGTTCGAAACTGGGGCACATACTGTACCAGTGACATAAGTTTCAGTACACATCAAATTTTTGTTTTTGAAAAAAAAAAAAAAAAAAAAAAAACGTTCTCATTATTAGTCGGGACACATAATAAGCTAAAAAAATAGCCAAAACTAGATCGGGAACCTTGGTGTCCATGACGAATGAGTAAAAGAAGGTGCTGGACTGTTGCCATTTCAAGCATATATGGGAGCTGGCAGTGAGAAATAAACTGATAAATTTCCAATCTTCATGATCATCTATCGTCACAGACAGAATTCCAGTGTTCTCGATTGCTTAGTTTATTTTACCAAAACTGGATCTAAAGAATTTTTTTTTTTTACTAAAATCGTCTGTGTGGATTTGAAACAAGCCGCGTTCAATATATTCTACCTTCCGGTGTTGGAAACTGGGCCCTCTCATACTTCACCACTTTCGGTTCACTCGATTTGCAATACATCGATCATCCCCACTGTTTTCCTCAAATATCACCTCCGGTGATCGATTTATCAGAGGAATTACCTTAGCACAGGTCGCGGAACACCACGTGGGTGAGTCACGCATCGAACATCGCCATGCATGAACACAAATTCACAAATGCCTTCGTTCCAAAAGAAAATCAATATTCCAAACTACGATACCATACTTGCGTGTTTCATCAGTGTTAACAGTGAAATTATCCGTTATGTAGTTCAGTGTTGTCCGCTAAAACGCTTGGGGTTCTTTATTTTATGTAAATTATGAATGAACAATACAGGAGAACATATCTGCCAACTCACTTGTGTCAAAATGGCTGCCGATCTAAACTGAAACATATACATCCCAATACTCTAAGTCAGCCAATCAAAGCTGTCGTTGGACGAAACCTCGTTTTGATTAGGAGCACCACCTCTGCTCACTGAGCAGGTCGGGGTAAACTGCTAAGTGGGATATATATCGCAACTGGGATAAAATATCCCACATTGGATATCATTTTTATACTTCCATGATTGCAAGTTGGCATATTTTGCTACCGTAGTTATCGTGTTCGTATAAATTACAAGCGTCTAGTCCGTCATTCATAATCCAGCCGTCGTCCATTAGAGAATATCCGCGTCCATAATCCAAAGACCTATTCCATTTCCATATAACAGTATTAGCACCAAATTCAAAAAGACAAAAGTATACATAAATATAGGCTTGTTTCCTGCAAGAGAGAAGCGGTCAACAGTTTTCAATGATGCCGGCAAGACATCATGATGTTCCAAAAATATCAAATCCGTATCGCTGATCAGTATTCTTAATCCATAATATTCGTTGTAAAGTCGTCATCTAAAGAATGATGTATCTCAGTCACGCTTTGATTGTGACTGTTCATATGAGTACCATGAGGATCTTGAAGTACATGGGTTCATACGGCCCCTAGCCCCGGGTTAAGCGGAATTAGACACAAGTTACGAAACGTAACGCCATAGATCTTGCACGCTACGTTCGTATTTTGCTATCAGCATGCGATATGTATCGCCAAATTTGAGAAACTTTGAGTGGAGGCGCTTGGTGGAATAGCCCTGTTTTATAAGTTTCTGCAACAATGTTTTGTGACGTTGATTAAAATCGTCACATTTAACACAGGATCTAGCAAATGCTACTAAGCGAGATATGTATACGCCATATGCAGGTCCCACTGGAATATTACTGTCCAGAAAGGGATAGTTTACGATGTCGAAATTGTAATCATCTCTTTTGTCATAAAGTCGACGAGAGAGAATGCCCGCTTCATTTTTATAGAGATAGAGATCTAAATAAGATGTGCCTGTAGGGCTATCTGTAGTTTCCTTCAAATCCAGTGAAGGTGGATATATATCCTTCACTGCGTCATTTATATAGCGATTATCCACAGCGAGAAGATCGTCTATATAGCGTTTGGTGAATGAGAAGGAACGGGCTTTGAGTGGATCGGTTTTTGAAAGCGCCAGCATATAGTCATATTCATAAGAGAACAGATACAGGTCAGCCAACAGGGGTGCACAATTAGTACCCATTGGAATACCTATATGCTGCTGATATATTGTGTTGCCAAATTTCACATAGATATTTTTAATGAGAAATTCAAGCAACTCTATAAACAAAGAAACATCCCATGAATGATATCTCTTGTATGTAGTCGAGCTAAAGAATGCTTTATGGCTTCCGACATTAATATATCTACGATCAGTTTTCTTGAACACAGATACTATTAATGAACTTATACGGTCAATAAGGTCCTGATGAGGGATTGTAGTATAGAGAGTCGAGAAATCCCATGTGGATACATGTCTGTACGGTATGTGACCTTTAGCATCAAGTTCTTCCGTAAGACATTTTGAGTTTTTCAATATCCACATACATTCAACGCCAGAGTTCTTGAAAATAGTGGCGCAATACCTTTCCCAAAATGCTTTTACCTCCTGAAGGGCCCTCGTCAATAGGGTTGAAAGAAGCTTGGTGGTGCAGCTTCTAGAACCAGCTATGAATCTAGCTTTGTATGTGATTTATGCATTTTGGGAGTCCAGTATATTTTTGGTATGTCGCTATGATTGGTTGGAAGACAAATACCTCTTTCCCTGAGAAACTTTTTGTGATTGTTAAATAAATCTTCCAGAGTAATTGCAGTTTGGGAGTAAGTAGATGTATTTGATAAAAATATGTCTACACTCAATTCTTTAACCAGCACCTGGTAATAGTAATATTTACATATGAATATTATATTATTCGGAGCTTTGTCTGCTGGGACTATGACGAATTTACTCTGGAGATTTGCTAGAACTTCTTGCGAATTGAGGTTTCTCAGTACTTGTTTTGCTTGGGGAAGAGTACTTCTGTCAATATAGCGGATTGTTTCAACGACCTTGCTCTTGGTGAGGTCCAGCCAATCAGCGAGTACTGTAGGTTCAACTTTTTCTCGCTCAGACCAATCAATAACGTACTGTTCTAATGCAGTCAGGACTATCTTCTGGTCCGCCTTCAGATTTATTCTTCTTGGCTCTCTATATTTAGGTCCTTTCATCAGGAGTAATTCCAGATCCTTATCACTCACCACATCAAGGTCACCAGTCACAATATGTTTGCATGGTGTATAGATAAAGTTCGACAATTCACAATCACAACTATAGCCTCCTGACGTGTATAAGTTCCAGTCAAACTCCTTGACAACATTGGAGTAATTGAATATTTTGGTGGCTATAGATTTAGTATACTTATATGAAATGCAAGGAGGTTCTGTGAGCTTGAAATAGTTTGGTACAGCGTTGCGTACCTCTGGATCATTCAGGATTCGAGGTAAATTAATGATGTCCAGTCCTTTATCTAAGTAGTTGAGTTTCAAGAAAAGCCGATCTTGAGATGTTTCGATTATGTTCACTGGACGATACAACCGAAAATACGCTATATGTTGACATACTTTACTGATTTTGGATGGTATTATATTTCCTGAAGACGCAGATTGCTGTATATCTCTGGCTATTTGATTTAAAGCTCTCAGAGGTAACGCATACAGAACTGTAAGTAAGCTATGTATACTATTGGGTGCGTTAGTTAAACCCACTAAGTAATTTAAAGTGATATGATCGTGAATCATCGAACTATTAAACTTTCGCCAACCATGGCTGCGTTGTCTCCGTTGATGGGGTTTAAATACTTGGGTAATGTTGGATATATTTGAACGGCGGTTTGTAGCATTGCCGAACCCACTGACATTATCGTTTAAACCAAACGGAAACACCGACCCAAGTTCTAGCATCCAGAATAATTTCCGCTCTCGGATTTTTCTCTCAAATCCAAAGGGGGAATCCTTAGTAGATGGATAGACGACGTCTATGATCTGAATACTAAAGTCATCCCAGCCATGGTCGGGTCCAGAAAAATGCCTACCTATAAGCAATGGTTGGTAGACATTCATAGCCGGTCCATTGAAGTGCATTCATAGCTGGTCCTATTGAAGTCCAATTGTAGACTGTCATAGCCAGTCTTTAATAATGAAGTCCAATTGTAGACATTCATAGCCGGTCCTATTGAAGTCCAATGGTTGGTAGACATTCATAGCCGGTCCTATTGAAGTCCAATTGTAGACTGTCATAGCCAGTCCTATTGAAGTCCAATGGTTGGTAGACATTCATAGCTGGTCCTATTGAAGTGCATTCATAGCCAGTCCTATTGAAGTCCAATTGTAGACTGTCATATCCAGTCCTAATGAAGTCCAATTGTAGACATTCATAGCCAGTCCTATTGAAGTGCATTCATAGCCGGTCCTATTGAAGTCCAATTGTAGACAGTCATGGCCAGTCCTATTGAAGTCCAATTGTAGACATTCATAGCCGGTCCTATTGAAGTCCAAGTGTAGACAGTCATAGCCAGTCCTAATGAAGTCCAATTGTAGACATTCATACTGAGCCAGTCCTAATGAAGTCCAATTGTAGACATTCATAGCCAGTCCTAATGAAGTCCAATTGTAGACTGTCATAGCCAGTCCTAATGAAGTCCAATTGTAGACATTCATAGCCAGTCCTATTGAAGTGCATTCATAGCCGGTCCTATTGAAGTCCAATTGTAGACAGTCATAGCCAGTCCTATTGAAGTCCAATGGTTGGTAGACATTCATAGCCAGTCCTATTGAAGTGCATACATAGCCGATCCTATTGAAGTCCAATTGTAGACATTCATAGCCAGTCCTAATGAAGTCCAATTGTAGACTGTCATAGCCAGTCCTAATGAAGTCCAATTGTAGACATTCATAGCCAGTCCTATTGAAGTGCATTCATAGCCGGTCCTATTGAAGTCCAATTGTAGACTGTCATAGCCAGTGCTATTGAAGTCCAATGGTTGGTAGACATTCATAGCCAGTCCTAATGAAGTCCAATTGTAGACATTCATAGCCAGTCCTAATGAAGTCCAATTGTAGACTGTCATAGCCAGTGCTATTGAAGTCCAATGGTTGGTAGACATTCATAGCCAGTCCTAATGAAGTCCAATTGTAGACATTCATAGCCAGTCCTAATGAAGTCCAATTGTAGACTGTCATAGCCAGTCCTATTGATGTGCATTCATAGCCGGTCCTATTGAATTACAAGCGTCTAGTCCATCATTCATAATCCAGCCGTCGTCCATTAGAGAATATCCGCGTCCATAATCCAAAGACCTATTCCATATTCCATATAACAGTAGTAGCACCAAATTCAAAAAGACAATCATAGTATACATAAACATAGGCTTGTTTCCTGCAAGAGAGAAGCGGTCAACAGTTTTCAATGATGCCGGCAAGACATCATGATGTTCCAAAAATATCAAATCCGTATCGCTGATCGTATTCTTAATCCATAATATTCGTTGTAAAGTCGTCATCTAAAGAATGATGTATCTCAGTCACGCTTTGATTGTGACTGTTCATATGAGTACCATGAGGATCTTGAAGTACATGGGTTCATACGGCCCCTAGCCCGGGTTAAGCGGAATTAGACACAAGTTACGAAACGTAGCGCCATAGACCTTGCACGCTACGTTCGTATTTTGCTATCAGCATGCGATATGTATCGCCAAATTTTAGAAACTTTGAGTGGAGGCGCTTGGTGGAATAGCCCTGTTTTATAAGTTTCTGCAACAATGTTTTTGTGACGTTGATTAAAATCATCACATTTAACACAGGATCTAGCAAATGCTACTAAGCGAGATATGTATACGCCATATGCAGGTCCCACTGGAATATTACTGTCCAGAAAGGGATAGTTTACGATGTCGAAATTGTAATCATCTCTTTGTCATAAAGTCGACGAGAGAGAATGCCCGCTTCATTTTTTATAGAGATAGAGATCTAAATAAGATGTGCCTGTAGGGCTATCTGTAGTTTCCTTCAAATCCAGTGAAGGTGGATATATATCCTTCACTGCGTCATTTATATAGCGATTATCCACAGCGAGAAGATCGTCTATATAGCGTTTGGTGAATGAGAAGGAACGGGCTTTGAATGGATCGGTTTTTGAAAAGCGCCTGCATATAGACATATTCATAAGAGAACAGATACAGGTCAGCCAACAGGGGTGCACAATTAGTACCCATTGGAATACCTATATGTTGCTGATATATTGTGTTGCCAAATTTCATATAGATATTTTTAATGAGAAATTCAAGCAACTCTATAAACAAAGAAACATCCCATGAATGATATCTCTTGTATGTAGTCGAGCTAAAGAATGCTTTATGGCTTCCGACATTAATATATCTACGGTCAGTTTTCTTGAACACAGATACTATTAATGAACTTAGACGATCAATAAGGTCCTGATGAGGGATTGTAGTATAGAGAGTCGAGAAATCTCATGTGGATACATGTCTGTACGGTATGTGACCTTTAGCATCAAGCTCTTCCGTAAGACATTTTGAGTTTTTCAATATCCACATACATTCAACGCCAGAGTTCTTAGAAATAGTGGCGCAATACCTTTCCCAAAATGCTTTTACATGGTTCGCACACTACCTTGAAAATCTTGAATTGCCTTGAAAATGACAATTTAAAATTCAAGGCCTTGAAATGCCTTGAAAAATGGGAAATCGGGCCAAGTACCTTGAAAAGGCCTTGAAAACGGGAATTCTTAGCATGTTGTTGTCAATTGTGTAAAGTTGAATGAATGTTGTATCGTCCTTTGTCATCCGTTAACAAAAATAAGCCCCGATTATGACCGTATGATTATTTTCACAAATGGTTGTCACGCTGTGTAAAGGGAGACTATCCACGGTATACAGGTTCTCCTTGGAAATCAGAAACCTCACTTGATGTATGCTCTCGTAAGTGAGCGGCGGGTTCCCGACTGTATGAATCTCGGTCACCGCATCTGCGCACTGAATATGTATAATGTCACCTGACCACGTGGGCCTGCTACATCGCGAACCCTCAGATTTCCATTGAGTTTTCATGCCGAATGAATATTTTTCGGATTTCCGACAGGTCCAGCAGAACGAAGTGGTTTTTGGCGGCTTTTGAAAATTGTTTCGTTTTTGACATTGAACATCATCTGCTAAATAGAGATTGTGGAAATGGTGTGCCTTTTCAATACAAATTGGCTAAAGGATGACAAGTATAAGGACTGGCTTTGCCAGCATGCAGATAAACGCAAAGCTGGGTTTGGTGTGTGTAAGAAAGATTTTGATGTCGGCAAAATGGGCGAGTCAGCCTTGACTTCCCACATGCGTGGCAAAACACATATCAGCAGTATGGAAATTTAAGATGGATCACGAGGACCAGTAGCCCAATTACGGACTGCAAGGCTCAGAGAACGCCACATGGGTGACGGTGTGTGAATAAATAGGCTATCCACAAGACATCACAAACATTTTAATGTGACAGAAACATCAGACTATCACACATCTTTAACATAAGTGTCATATTTGAAATTTAATAGGCAGCGTATCGTCAGTGCATGACAATGTTAAGTATGAACAATAATATCTCAGCAAGTCATTAGTAAAAGTGAAAAAAGGTAAGAAAACTCAAAAAAATTGCCTGTATTCCTTTATTACATAAAAAGTGTATACCTTGAAAACAGGAATTATTACCTTGAAAAGACCTTGAAAACTGGGGCCTCCAT
>JAVTVY010032668.1:0-14019 GCA_036873755.1 Hanleya hanleyi
GGATTTCCCCATGAAACTTTATCGTGATTTCTCAGGAAGTACTCCATGGATCTTTCTCAAATTGGGTACACAGGTTCCCCTTGGGGTCTAGTTGTACAATATACCTTTTTTGCGGTCCGATTCGAAAATCCAATATGGCCACCAGGCGGCCATCTTAGATTTCCCCATGAAACTTTGTTATCGTGATTTCTCAGGAAGTACTGCATGGATCTTTCTCAAATTTGGTACACAGGTTCCCATTGGGGTCTAGTTGTGCAAGATACCTTTTCTGCTCCAATTCGAAAATCCAATATGGCTACAAGGCAGCCATCTTGGATTTCCCCATGAAACTTTGTTATCGTGATTTCTCAGGAAGTACTGCATGGATCTTTCTCAAATTTGGTACACAGGGTCCCCTTGGGGTCTAGTTGTGCGAGATACCTTTTTTGGGGCCGATTCGAAGATCCAATATGGCCACAAGGCGGCCATCTTGGATTTCCCCATGAAACATTGTTATCGCGATTTCTCAGAAACCATTTCATGGATCTTTCTCAAATTTGGTACACAAGTTCCCCTTGGTGTCTAGTTGTGCAAGATACCTTTTTTGGCCCGATTGGAAAATCCAATATGGCCACCAGGCGGCCATTTTGAATTTCCCCATGATATTTTGTTATCATTAATTCTCAGGAACTACTCCATGGATCTTTGTCAAATTTGGTACACAGGTTCCCCTTGTGGTCTGCTTCTGCAAGATACCTTTCCTGGTCCGATTCGAAAATCCAATATGGACACCAGGCGGCCATCTTGAATTTCCCCATGAAACCTTGTTATCGCGATTTCTCAGGAACTACTTCATGGATGTTTCTCATATTTGGTACACAGGTTCCCCTTGTGGTCTAGTTGTGCAAGATACCTTTTTCGGTCCGATTTGAAAATCCAATATGGCCACCAGTCGGCCATCTTAGATTTCCCCATGAAACATTGTTATCGCGATTTCTCAGAAACCATTTCATGGATCTTTCTCAAATTTGGTACACAAGTTCCCCTTGGTGTCTAGTTGTGCAAGATATCTTTTTTGGCCCGATTCGAAAATCCAATATGGCCACCAGGCGGCCATTTTGAATTTCCCCATGATATTTTGTTATCATGAATTCTCAGGAACTACTCCATGGATCTTTGTCAAATTTGGTACACAGGTTCCCCTTGTGGTCTGCTTCTGCAAGATACCTTTCCTGGTCCGATTTGAAAATCCAATATGGACACCAGGCGGCCATCTTGAATTTCCCCATGAAACCTTGTTATCGCGATTTCTCAGGAACTACTGCATGGATCTTTCTCAAATTTGTTACACAGGTTCCCCTTGTGGTCCAGTTGTGCAAGATACCTTTTTTGACCCGATTCGAAAATCCAATATGGCCACCAGGCGACCGTTGAAACTTAATCGCGATTTCTCAGGAACTACTGCATGGATCTTTCTCAAATTTGGTACACTGGTTCCCCTTGGTCTCTAGTTGTGCAAGATATCTTTCCTGGTCCGATTCCAAAATCCAATATGGCCACCAGGCGGCCATCTTGGATCCCATGAAACTTTATCGTGATTTCTCCATAAGTACTGCGTGGATCTTTCTCGAATTTGGTACACAGGTCTCACATGGGGCCTAGTTGTGCAAGATACCTTTTTTGGTCCGATTCGAAAATCCAATTTACGCTTCAAATTAATACGGTATTCCCGAGTTGTGACGTTGCATCACAAGAGTAGGCGGATCAAACGGTGGGGCATATTCTATAAATTGACTAAAGAGAATATCCATACCTTCACCGTCTATATCAAGGAGTTCAAATGATTCCGAATTAAAATGTATTTCTTCAAATTTTAAATCAATTTACTTTAGTCCATGCCATTGCAAGTGAACTGCCCCACCGTTTCATCTGCCGACAGGTCGGCTACACGAAGGGACCTCACTCTTGTGACACAACCACACAACTCGACAACTGTAGACTACTGCGTGTTTCAATCCAAGACAGATAATTAGCATTCAGACATTTTCAAAGTTTCAACATTACTGCACATACCGGATCCCTTCAGAATTAAGTTTTGTACCATCTTACTATTTTCGAGCATGATATCTTAAAAGAGATAACTCAAACTAGCCCAGTAAACAGAACAGAAATAGCATTCATTCCTCATGATAAAATCTCTATGTTTCACAGCTCATGCGAAAGTGTCAAAGAGATTTGTCTTCGCTTTCATTCGAAATTCTGCAAACAAAATTACAAATCATTTGTTTGTTCTTAGTAACAATGGACAAAAAGATCCTCTTGTCATTAGCTTACAATTATCGGACAATGGTGGGCGCCATCCTTCAGGATCTCTCGTTTAGTACATGGGATGACTTTTTTACCTGCATCAGGGTGTGTTCATAATGTTTGTATTTCAATATAGGCTACCGTACAAATTCAAATTCTTTATTAGAGACGGACTCGGAACATGTGCATGAGAAGATTGAATATAATTCGCTACAAGTGATAGGGTACATCATGGTGTTACTGTTCAAACTGAATTGTTTCATAAACCTACATGTATATTTAGATCAGTTTTCAAATAGAAAATTTATAACATTTTATATCTAATGTACCGGTACATACATGATTATGGGAAACGCAATACTGGCTGTAACTGATAATTGCAACTTTCCTTCCCAGAAGACATGGTTTTACTGTCCAAACATAATCAGTTGATAATCATAGATGGAAGACTGGATCAAATTCAAGTTGATTGATTGAAAATTAGAGATATTAGAACTGTTTTTGTTCTGATGTATTGTGCCTATATAAACAAAGATAAACTTGCAGATTAGAGTTTAAAATGTTAAGTTGATTGGTAGTAAATTACATAATACAGGTATGTATTTGTTCTGATATTGTATAATGAGATAATAATAATGGGGGGGGAAGGCAGGATTTTTTTGAATGTTAGTTTATCACATTTTCCAGTTTTAAAAAAGGAGGAACTTTCTTTGTGGTACACATGTAAGTTTTATTTTGTTGAATTTTACCTGGTCCGTTAAAACAAAGTTGTTAAGCGTTAATTGTGATTGACTGCTACTAAATACCAATTTATCAAGAGTTCCTAAGATTCAAATGTGATTTGTGACCATTTGTGACAATCATGATATTTCGCCATTCTAATAATCTACTGAAGAAATAAATAATAGATAATACAGGATCTTTGCAATGTACAGTGGTCTGATTGCTGTTATCCAAAGAAAGACCAAAATGCATGTACATTTATGAAAATACTTGGTTTAGCTATAATATGAGCAATCTGTTGTTTCCATATGCTACCACCCTTGGTTTTGAGTTTGAGTGAACAAAACAATAACATGTGGATTTATATTGTGGAATAGAAAGATATTAACATGCAATGCACATATCTTAGACTTGGGATTTCTGCTGACAACTACTGTCAACCGAGGTTTCACTTTCTATATCTATCTTATTACTACAGATGTGGACGTTGCAAAGCCGGATATGAAATCCATCATGATATATTGTGGTCCAGTTTATGAAGGCTTCCTCAGATGCTGGTGAAGATCTTGCAGTAAGTAAATCACTTCCTGTCCTACTAGATTTCTGTGTCTTAGAACTCCATTCTAGTAACTCATGGGATCCATCAAAATGAATTTCATTTTCATATATGGTTAATTTGGAAATTTAAATACTAGGCTTGTTTCAGATAATCATTATCATAATAGAGTGAGAAGGCATTAAGTAGATTGGTGGGAGGGGGCGGGGACAATTTTCCACCTTAGTTATTCCAGTAAACAATGGTAAAATGTTTCAGAGAGTGAGAGAGGCCCATCTTTCATCTGATTGCCTAATAGGCAGACTGTTGAATACAACAATAATAGTGTACTTGGATTAATATGTTCTCTACCTCAGTTGAGAGAATCAGCCAAGTCAATAACAGCAGAACAGGAGCAGGAGAACTTCACTGATCTTTTGATATGGATCAAAGAGGTGGAGGAGGTATCGAAAATTAGATTAATCTATCCAGGACTTACAGCAGATAGAAATGGTGAGTCAATGAAGCAAAGGCTAGAATGGGGGGGTGGGGGGATTTGGCTTAATGTCACACTCAAGGTTGTTTCACTATGGTGACAATCAGTTTTGGTTGGTGGAGGAAGCCGGAGTACCCGGAGAGAACCACCACCCGTCAGCGACTAGAATAGGAAGATATATTCTTGGTTTGAGGAATTTTGAGATGGAGAATGTAATTTAAATTTCTAGTTCAATATGATTTCAAGATACAAAAACAATCTGTGGCTCCTAGAAAATGTGTGAGAAATTGAACAAAGTCTCTTTTGTCCACAGGGACCATTTTGGGATATTCCACTTCTAATTAAGAACACAAAAGAGCCAGCACTGTGGCATTTTGGTATGGGAGTATTTGTTGTTTCAGTTGAGAGCTTGAATGCACGATCTCGAAAGTTTTGTACAAAGAGTACCAATATACAGAAACTGATCTCCTGTTTAATGAATGATGCTGCATGTACAATTCAAAATGCAGAAAAGCAGAAAAATTCAGTCAGTAATTGTCCTTTGTCCTGTCCCAAACATGAGTAGTGTGACTAACGTCACAGGACCTACGAAGTAGGGTGAGGAAGATGACTTAGGGATCAAGCGTAATGTTATAGATCACCTAGATGACTTGGGCGTCCAAGCGTAATATTATGTCACCTAAGTAGGACAAATTTTCATCAAAAGTACGTCAGCTCAGAACTTGCTGGTAACAATCCCCTAATCCACGTTCATGCCAAAAATCAAGGTTCTAATGTCAACGGTTCTCCTTATTTTGCTGATGAAACGATTCGGATGGACTCACTCATTTACCGGACAATTTGCAAATGAGAGCCTACTTCATAGGAACATGTGTGCTACATGTACCTGTAAGATTTACAGTTGGGTGGTCTCTCATGTAAGATTCTATAGTTCAAGCCTTTCTAATACTGAAAGGCACCCACTTAGACTCAATCGTTCTTGTTCCCAGACAGACTATTCATGTCCTTTGTTTTGTGACACTTACATGAAAGATGGGCCACATGGGCTACATTTGTGTTTTTGACTTTATGAGCCCAGCTATGTGACTCTTCAACTATTAATGTAATTAGAATTTCAAATACATAAATTGTCTAAATATTCCTAACATGTTGCAAGATTATATTACCTTAAAATTTATTGGATTACTAATATTGTGGAATAGAAAGATAAGCCCTATTCATATACATCTAAATGGCAAATAACCAATTTTGTAACCTGAATTTTTAACTCAACCAGGCCAAGGATACTGCCAGATCCTGAGTGAGATCCTGTGAGTGTGATAGCTAACCACTGAAGATGAAGAGGGCATCCCATATTTTGTAAGTACATTTACAAATTAATGAAAATAATATTTCTTTCTGGTTATATAACATTTAGGAATATACAATGATGCTATCATGATATTATCAAGTTAATCTATATGTAGCATTAACTTTTCTACCAGGGCTGTATAACAGTAAATATTACATGCTGTGGTTATCACTGAATACCATTCACTGGTATATCTGTCACCCACTGTTGTCATTTGAAAAAACAACTGGAAAATGTTTATCTCAAAATCGTCTGGCCTGGATGATGGCCTACCTAGATTTTGTGCAATAACTTCAAACTCTGTTTGGTTCTGGGTCTGGGGAGTTATTATCTGCAATACATTCCCAATGCAGCTTGCTGAATGATTCCAGTGGGTAATATACCAATGAAGACAAGTGGTGTGAAAATGGTGCTTTGGGTCACAGGAGCAGGGATGAGGCACTGACCTGAGAGGAGTGACGGATGAGCGGTTAGGGTCAGAGGAGGGGATGGCAGGGCAGGGTCACTGATCAATGGGGAGAAGAAAAGGGCATGGTCAAAGGAGGAGTATATAAGGGCAGGGTCAGAAGCGGGGAAGTTTTAAAATCAGAAATCATTATCAAGGTGCCAATCAGAATAATGTGACATGACTGCCATGTTTACTTTCATAGCTATAATTTGTAGAGCCCATGTCTGATGAGACATGACTATTTGTAAAGAGTCATTGACATATTTAACCCAGTGATACTCACTTGATACTCATAGAGAGAGGGATTTACCATACCCATTCCATTCCAATCATCATTTATAATAAACAACTAATGTATTTAGATGAGCATTTGGTTATGTTATTAAGAGGATAATAATTTTGAAAATTTCAATGCACATGATTTGCTTACGTGTGTCATAGCCAGACATTTATTATTTAGGCATTACACATAGAATGTATCATCCGTCTCATAAATCAGTCTTAAGACTTTCTTTTTTACCCATTTATTCCAGGTTAAATTTTGCATACAGAGAGGGGAAGGGGGGAGTTAGTAAGAAAAATCTGATTTTCTTGTGTATGTAATACTTGAATGCTCCCTAGACTACATTTGTATTTTTTCAGATCAGGATGTTGTCATCAATATTGTTGAAAGAACAAATAATTACTACATAAATATAACCGAACAGGTCTTATTGCCTGAGCATATGTATCCTGAATTATCGCAATTTCTTGTCTTTCAGATTGCAACACCAGTCAATGTGATTAACTGCTGAAGCAGAACAAGGAAGTCATCTGCTCTTACAACATTGCTGACCAATCCTGTCTGCCCAGGGAAGAATCATGGGGCAGAGTTGAGAGATGCTTATTGAACACTTGTGCACATCAATAACCTTCAACATTTTATCATCACAGCAAATCATTACCATACATTGATTATATGCTCCAACATGTTCATCGTTGCTGGAACACTATAATTGATATATTATTACCATGATGAAACATACTGACATTTAACAATTCAGAGAGAGAGAATTGAGGTTTAACATCGCGTTCAGCATTTAACAATTGACTGTTTATACATCCATTCAAATAAATTGAATTGTGTATGATTTTGCAAGTATCAGCATGTATATTCAATATACAGTGAATACAATAAAGTGGTGTGAAATATAACAGTAGCTTTTGAATTGCTGGCCTCATGTAGTTCAGTGTAATGACCCCACACCCTTTGCACTAGCCAATCCGAACTTCAAACAGTGCTGTTCAAAACTGTTCCAAGGGGATAGGTATAGGGTGTGTGTACATGTATGTATGGCATCTTGCTCTTCATTGTATTCATCAGTCTGTGCGTTGACGTCGAGTGAGGGCAAGTGATAAGACTGTCATTAAACTGTGTCTAGAGAGAGTTATCCCAATATCCCACACAATGCTATTTGTCAGACACTACCCGCGCAAGGGCACAATGATGTCACAGGTCAACGGTCACCAGGAAGTGGCCTCAATTTCAGCTCACATCTCATCGAAAGATCGAAGGTCACACCACACATCCCAGTTGCTTTGTAGCTTTCATAGAATTGAAGTCCTGAATGTGCATGTGGCGATGATTTACCGTGACTGGTCAAAAGTCATCCAGAAGTAAGTCTGATCCCAGGCAGGCCAGGCGATGAGAGATTGGACAGTAGGCCTTCTGTCAAGTGGTAACCCACATGACACACCGCCTGCCTACACCTCTTTAACGAATGTGTATGCACACTGATGTTGCAGGTCAATGATTATTCGAAAGTGACCTTGATTCATTGAACCTGAGCGGGTATTCCAACATCCATGCCCTGGCCATGACATAATCAGCCCACCTGCATAAGTTACCCACAGGATAATACAGTGCAATACACTTGCTTTACTTCTAGCCTTGAATACATGTCAATACATTATACTCCTTAAGTACTGTTTCAGTTTTGTTTTACTATTGTATATTTCCAGTACAGTTACAATGACATTATTTTATAGACTTTTTTTGTGGAGGGACTCCTGCAAGAATAGATTATAAGTGTTTGACCCTCAATATTTAAAGAATTATATATATATATATAAAAACAGAACTAAAATATTTCATACAGTACTGAAGTATTACTGTACTGATACAGTTCTGAAATATTACCGTACTGATACAGTACTGAAACAGTACTAAATCAGTACTGTTTTATATAAGTTCTGTTTCAGTGCAATTTCAGTACTGTTTCAGTACTTCAGTAGAAATGAGGTGACACTATGACACTATTTTTGCTGTGCATAACAGTATAAGCTGTTACCGATCAGTCACAAGTAGGTAACCTATCAGTAACGGGTCTGTAAAATTACATAGGTAACCTACAGGTAACAAATTGATGACCTATTGGTAACATACCAGTAGCATGCTAGTTACTGATCGGTAACTGAAATAACTTGATAGGTAAACAAAAGGATTAAGATAGGTTGCTAAGCTGTTACTGATCAGTCACAAGTAGGTAACCTATCGGTCACAGGTCCGTAAAATTACATAGGTAACCTAAAGGTAACTGATTGGTAACCTACTGGTAATGTACCAGTAGGATGCCAGTCACTGATCAGTAACAGGTCTGTAAAATTACATAGGTAACCTGCCAACAGCCTATAGGTAACTGATAGGTAACTGCTTAGTAACAGAGCCGCTGAACATATTAAAGGATGTGGACTATCCTTTACCTATAGGTGACTGCACAGTGTTTGGTCTGTGACTGATCGGTGGCTGAACAGTAACTGAAACGACTTAAAAGCAATAGGTAACCTATCGGTATCATAGCGGTAACAAGACAGTTACTGATCGGTCACAGGTTGAGAATTGATCAGTAACAGGTATGAAAAAATAGGTAGGTGACCTATTAGTAACCAATAGGTAACTACTGAGTAACTGAACCACCTAGCATTTCATGAGATATATGCAATATCAGTAACCTATATGTAACTGACAAGTACTGCTCAGTTACCTACCAGTTACCTATCAGTGGACAACTGAACAGTACTGTAAGGGGACCTTAACTACCAGTACTGCTCAGTTACCGACCGATAGGTAACTGGTAGGTAACTGAGCAGTACTGCTCGGTGAAAGTTTGCCTGTGTATTATGTTTACAATTGCAACAACAACATAAATATCTGCAAGACGATCATTTTATCCAGTTACATGCATCGCCCTGCAAACTATAATTGTCAATAGCCATACAAGCTATAAAAGCCACAGCAATGATTTTCACTGCATTATTTCGACAGATTTGATCTTCAAATTTTGTATAAAATACTCACGTGCCGGTCGTAGTCCGTCATTTTTGTTTGGCGAATCGAGCCAGCCCGCCATTTTGAGTACCGTATCCCGTCAGATCTCAACAGTAAAGGTTTGTGCATTCTTTTGCAATATCTACATGGATTCTTCCCTATGTTTGCTTATGTCTTGCAATACATCTGGATGATTAGAGACTTCAAACGGATAACGTATTCAAAATGATCTTGTCAGCCTAGCATGTCGTCTCCTCGCTGAGAAGCGATGTATAAAAAAACAGCCAATTAATAAATTACACTTATTTCATTCTGTTGTGAAATGGTCTACGGTATTTTGAAATACCGTGAAAATTGAGCAGCCTTAAAAGAGAGGTGCTCAAGCTCTGTTGCATTTTGGAACTATACCGCATTAGCGTATGCCGTAACTTGTAATGCTGTGGAGCGCCTAAGCCAGGGCCGTTTTTTCGTCGAGAACGAAACAAAGAAAAGAAATTTTGAGGTAGATTTGATGATGAAATCTTTTGAATTATTGCGTTTATAATTTACTTAAAAAATAGTTAAGCGGTAAACAGAATCTTACACTCGTGGCAAGTTAATATGAAAGTTATGTCCCATAAATTTCATATTAAATAGCCATGAGTAAGATTCTCTATATACTCGATGGAAGTAAATCTCAGGTATAAGCTTAAAGCAGAAATAACCATAGACAGGAACATATATAATAGACTGCTTGCTCCTCAGTTTGAATTAAAGATAATTCCAGGCAGATACAGAATTCCTGGTGTGAAGAATGAAGAATGAAGATTAAGGACACTGCACGAGGGTAGATATATAAGTATAAAACTGGATATTATATTTTCATAACCGGTTTCGCTCTTTCAGAGCTTGTCAAATGACGAAGTTTACATGCTATTAGATACAATTTATAAGTGCAGCATGTTTACAATTATTGTTGCATGATTACATAAAGGCATAATAACAGAACAAGTATAGTGAAATACAAAACAATGATTAAATAGAGACGACTGCTGGTTGGTGTGCGCGTTTCGATGTACTCAGACATGCGTACTTTACAGTTCTTGGTCTCCATGCACCTGAAGACATGCGCAGATAAATCATTTTCTGGAACCAGTCTGCGATTACTGAAATAATGTTTTGGTGACTCTGAATTGATTAAATAATCAAGTTGACCACTCCAAGACTCCTAACTAATACTCCTTGGGACAGCCGCCAACAGAATTGTCGTACTTGTGTCTAGAGTGTAGAGATGGCGCTACTGTGTTAAGTTACGCCATTTGTCATCTACCGATCTGACAAAACCGGACCTGCACGGCTGTTTTTTTACATTTTGCGAGCGATTGTACCATGCTATATTATATAATACTAACGTGTGGGTGTAAGTATCAAATACATTCATACCACGGAAGACAACATATGACGTCATCGCTCTACATTGGGACACGGGGATTCCCCTCGGGCATTCGCCGTGGAGACACTTTATTCTCTTTATAGATCATGACGTCAGTTCTATTTATAGATCACTCGCATTGAGGAGTTGAACAGTACATGGTAATACGGCGTACTATAAGTCTAGCTGCCAATGTATTCATGTATTTTTTCGTGGCTATACGGATCGACCATCGTGTGTTCAATCCTATCACGGGTCACAAATATTCTGCTCCTGGGCATGGACAGTCGGATAGCCACCGCCTAGTGCTTCAATCCTGTTCGACCGTAAATAAAACTATCAATCGACCACCCCTAACAATCAACCAGCCATTTTCGGCGATTCAGGAGACCCGCCGCGTATTTGAAGTCTCTGTGACATGGGACTACTTTCTGTCCGCGGAGGCTTATCCCAGGAAGTGATCGCCTCACCGCCAGACCTGACCACCTCACCGCTGAAAAATACCGAGAAGGAATACATCCCCGGGGTCACTTCCGCTCACGAGACTCTTGACTCCTTTGAAAAGGGATATTGAGTGGAACATCCGGGTTCTGGCGATGACGTCACTACCGGTTCGGGTCACGTGACCGGAAATGACCTTTGACCTCTGCGCACCATAATTATCCGGTACTGTGCGCATGTGCAGGGGTCAACGGTCACTTTAGGTCACGTGACCGGAGCCGTAAGTGACGTCATCTCTACGTCACGCCACAAAGGACCCGGATGTTGCACTCAGTATGCGGTCAAATGCCATTTCTATACTACTCACGCGACAATGATGAAGATTGATGGTAATTACCACTTAAACCTATTATGAGTATGTCCATTCTAGGCAGGATGGTCACTATATTCGTATGGTCCAGGACAAAACTCTACATAGAGAATGTGTTGAACAAGGAACAACAATGTGTTGTACGAGGAACGACAACAGGATTACTATCCCGCACCAAGCCCTGGTCAATTCATCTTTCGATCACCCACTTCAGTGTTTGTACTCTACCAATTCCGGTCTTCTTATCAGGAAGAGGGGACAATTAAGTGGCCACAGTCAGTTGCAAGAACCTCAGCTGCAATCTCCCGCCAGGCAGAACGTCGAGACGATAGTGACGGGAGACGTAATATTACTAGGGGTACGGGGGTGATACCGAGACTATTCCTATACGTGAATTTAATGGAGTAGCACGTGATCAATATGCGACTGACATTAAAACATGGCAGTGTGACTAACGTCACAGGACCTACGAAGTACAGTAGGCATTAGGACTCGAACGCGAACTGAACTCTTGGAAATCCCCACCCCCCAGTTGAAATCCTGCCTATATTAAGATGGGCACCGCCCAAGTCAGAATCGCCACTGATTTTCATCAAAAATCACCAGAAATTTCCATCAAAAATAGGTCAGCTCAGAACTTGTTGGTAACAGTCTCCTAATGCGCCTTCATTCCAAAATAAATAACGATCGCCGATTTAATTTTACAACTTTTTAATTAAAGGAAACAGATTGAATAATATAGGTTCAGTAGATTTCAAGCTTTACGTGTGAAAATACATTTACATCACTTTAATGGTTTTCAGTGCCCTTGTCCAGGATCAAAACAACTTTTTGAATCACATTATTTTCCCAACAATACAACAAATTTTATATATAGTACTATAGTAGAAAGGTAGCATTTATGTAGTTTACGGTAATTCAACTCAAGACCAACATCTTCTATGCACAAGATAATAATGATTCTATGTCATTCTCCTGAGCATAACCGGTTCAAAGACGAATAAATAGCGGCTCTACATCACATTGTTATATAGATATATGAGACAACACATTTTGGGCATCGGCAATCTGATGAATGTACTATTCCGGTTTTCTTGTTTCACATATTCTATGGCGGTTGATCGGTGATTTTCTTCATTGATAAACCTTAAACCATCTCAGCTTCGTTGTGTGAATCGGAATTGCATTGCTGTGACACACCAGCACACTCCGCGGCAGTGATTCTGTATCCCCTAATCAAGGAATCAAAATGGATCAAGATTTGAAATGACAAGAGAAATTTAGACATATTTTGTTTACACATGTAATTTTTTGTTCAAATTATATTCAAGTGTGATATATAGTCAATATTCAAGAGGTACAAAAAAACCCCAAAGTATGTCCTCATATTTTCACATCCATGCCAAGAAATACTGCATTGAAAAGGGTCCATTTAGCCTACCCTGTTTTATCGCTCTAATCAGCAAATGGCGAGGTCATATTTCTGCTGTCAAAATTGTATTTCCCTCCAAAGTCTTAACCCTTGAATCCAAGTCACACACTCTCTGATGCAAAGTAATGATTGTCCTAACTATCCGATTAGCACATTATGAACATGTCTTTGGTCATAGTGTACATATCATAACTCACATCAATGTTTTCTGCTATATTATTTCAATGATATGGTTTAACAATTTAAGTTATGGAAACAGCGCTGATTGTTTGAGGGTATATGCAGTAGTTAAGATTAACCTCAGTAATAGGGCCATGTGGCATACAGTGGGACAGGGTATTCCTGCGAAGTAGGCTACAGATCGCAAATTGTCCGGTAATGAGTGAGTCAGTCAGTCCATCCGAATCCTTTCGTCGGCAAAATAAGGAGAACCGTTGACATTAGAACCTTGGTTTTGGCATGAACGTGCATTAGGGCATTGTTACCAGCAAGTTCTGATCTGAAATAATTCTGATTAAAATTAGATTTATAATTAACACTTCAGTATATTGTTATATATATGTAAGCTGTAGCCTGTAACGTGTATCCTGTTTCACATCCAAACATGTCATCATTGCCAAGAAAACTGTGGTCCGTTTTGCTCCAGCGTTTTATCGCATTTAATGACTAGGCCTATCAGTTACTCTCCGGCTAAAAATACCCTACTGCATATACCCTCAAAAATTCGGCGCTGTTTGCACAACGAAGCTGAGGTGGTTTAACGTTTATCATAAAGAAAATCACCGATCAACTGCCATAGAATATAATGTGAAACAAGGAAACCGGAATAGTACATTCATGAGATTGCCGATACCCAAAATGTGTTGTCTCATATATCTAGATAACAACGTGATGTAGAGACGCTATTTATTCGTCTTTGTACCGGTTATGCTCAGGAGAATCACATAGAATCATTGTTATCTTGTGCATAGAAGGTGTTGGTCTCGAGTTGAATTACTGTAAACTACATAAATGCTACCTTTCTATACTATAGTACTATATATAAAAATTTGGTGTATTGTTGGGAAAATAATGTGATTTAAAAAGTTGTTTTGATCCTGGACAAGGGCACTAAAAACCACTAAAGAGATGTAGATGTATTTTCACGTAAAGCTTGAAATCTAGTGAACCTATATTATTCAATCTGTTTCCTTTAAAAAAAAAATGTAAAATTAAATCG
>JAVTVY010032669.1:0-152677 GCA_036873755.1 Hanleya hanleyi
TTTTCGACATTTTTAAGGGGTTTTCTAGGAAAAATGAAGCAAGCATGGAGAAGAAGGTTCGAGTTTAAATTTTCTATAACATAGCAGTGGTATATCTTAAAATAAGTTTCATCGTGCTCTTTCAGAAAATATATACATATAAGTGATTTGGGTTGAAGGTTTTACGACAACTGGTGGCCGAAAAACGGACCCATAGTCTATTCCATGCCGAATGAAAGAATCTCTGGAGTGCACCCTTAAAGGCATAATAGTGGAGTCTATGCATTATCTTAATGTAGACTCCGTTACGGAGCGGAAATGTGTCATTACGCCAGATTGTTTAATTTTGACTGCCTAGTTACACCTGAAACGCTATTTTCGGAAGCAGGTGGAAAGAAGACCAGGAGTTCGATTAAAATAATCCACAGTGTGTCCATTAGTATACTATTGAGGTTATTGCATACTGTATTCCATACAGGAGTTATCTCCCCCTGGAATGAGATTTCGGTAGATATTATGGCAGAACTAGGTCATATCAAAATGATATCAATTTGCCAGTGTAAATTTTCTTTACAAGAGAACCTATTTACAGTCCATAAAGGATGGAATAGATGTATATTATTATGGTATACGAATTATTTTTCAAGTTTCTGAAGTATTTCCCATGTTTCTGGGAGGAAATTCAGTGGAAAATTACCAATAATTTGACTTGGTTCCATCTCTTATTTGCATTTTCCCGTGTTTCCGCTATCATTGGAAAGCGGAAAAGCAACCACGGCCTTGATATTGCCGAATGGATGCACATTATTAAGAAGAAATAGGTTAATTTTGAGTTTTGTTCTCGAAAATCCTGCTAGAATTGGCAAAAGTGATCAAAACAAAGATGGGGTAGGGGGAAAGTTATCGGTCGGATTTCCCACATTAGTATGTATAACTGGCAAGTGTTGTATACCGCCATACTCGCAAACACTCTGAGATTACGATACATGTGAATAATTAATTTCGTAAAAAACATCCTGCCCCTTAAGGTTGGCCTCCACGGTTTCGTAGTAATGGCCCCTCTCTAATTTCATAATACGATAGACTGCCCTTGTTCTGCTACATCATAATTCTTCTTGTCTCCTTAATAGCTTATATCTATAATGCCATCCTATTCAGCATTATCAACGCTGCAAACGAGTACGTACAAATCGAGGGCTGGCTTCGTCTACACGCTGATCGGGATCATGGAGTAAAGTTTGTCCTGCCTCAGTTATGCCCCTTGGGTGTGCCTAAAAATCGGGACTCATTTACGGGAAGAAAATCTGACAAAAAACGGTTAGGTTGACACCCACTTTTGTTTGCCTTTTTAAGTTGAGACCGGACCAGGGAACGTGTGTAAGAAGTTTAATTAAAATCGCTCTTACAGATTTTTCTGGAAATTGAGCCGAATTTGACCATTTTTCGACATTTTTAAGGGGTTTTCTAGGAAAAATGAAGCAAGCATGGAGAAGAAGGTTCGAGTTTAAATTTTCTATAACATAGCAGTGGTATATCTTAAAATAATAGTTTCATCGTGCTCTTTCAGAAAATATATACATATAAGTGATTTGGGTTGAAGGTTTTACGACAACTGGTGGCCGAAAAACGGACCCATAGTCTATTCCATGCCGAATGAAAGAATCTCTGGAGTGCACCCTTAGTAAATGCAGCATATCAAAGTATCTCATTCTATCCATTCGCTCACAAGTGTACGATTACAAGAGAGGCAATTGCTATGCGCAAAAAGCTGCGCAGAACAGCCATTATTGTAACCAGGGAGCCACCTTAATGTTTACAAGCTAGTCGAGCAAGGTCTGTTCAACACGGGAAAGTATTATCTGAGCACAAAATCCACCCACCAATACTCTAGTGCCACTGATGATTATATCATCTGATAAGAGAAGTGCACAGTACACACGCCATGGAGGTGAAACTGCCAATTTTTAACTTAAACTGCTCAGTGCACATTCAGATACTCGCCCATGATTGCCATGCAAGCTTCATAATATTAGTAGTAATTTTTTTTTTTTTTTTTTTTTAAATGTTTTATTGCCATTTTTGATATTTACATATGACATCTTCAGGATTAAGTTGGTTGCATTTTTTTATATTGTCATCCTACAATCACTCCCACAAGCACACACTCTTACACACTGTATCCATTTGTTATTCCACAACACTCTGCATACATTTAGTCTGTACAAGGTTATAGACATACATATACATATTTAACTATATCCATACGTATACAAATACCCATATGCACATACACACATATACACATGCAAAGTATACAATTTTAGCTCGTAGTCTGCATTATGTGTAGTGTTTTTCTCCACATATAGCACACATACATAAACATGTGTACATACACATATACATACATATATATCTATATATATACATATACACATACACATATATATACATGCATATGTGCTGGCGGCACCCCCTCTCTCTCCCCTGTCGGTCACAGAGGTATATCGGAGTTTGTGAGACGTGTTCCTCTCCGCGAGAGTAAACTTCAACCAAATAGGCTATGAATACCCAAATACTTATAATAAAGTAAATAAGTGAAAATAGCTTGCACATGTGTGCGTATGTATTCAATCGCCGGAAATAGCATTGAGCCATGGTTCCCATGTTTTATTAAATTCGTCAAGACGTGACTTTTTTATTGAGATAAATTTCTCGATTTGGTATCTCTGTTTGATAATATTTTGAATAGCCAAGATTGAAACTGATCGATTTTTGAATTTTGATTTGTAAATGTATTGTTTCGTGACCAGAATTATAAGATTGAGTATTTTTGAGTAGCAAGATTTTGTTGTTTCGCCAAAGTAAACGTTTATTGCCGTGAAGGTAATTGGTAAGTGAGTTTAATTTCTCAACCATGTCTCGATGTTTCTCCAGAGAATGCGCACTATATCACAGTTCCATAGTATATGTTCAATCGTTTCTGGTTCTTCATCACAAAATGAGCAAGAGTCATCGTCTCGAAGGTTAATTAATCTTAAGAAACTGTTTGTAACTAGAATTCTATTATTGATTTTGAATTGTAAGTATGACAGGGTTGAACAGCATGTAGTTTTAAAAGGGAATATACCTCGTCCCATTTAATGTCTGTTAGAGTCAGGTTTTTCTCTCACTTATTTTGCGATTTTGATCGTACAGGCTTCGCAATGAGCGCGTTGTACATATCTTTACTGCCTTTTTTAGATTTTGTGAGGATGCGTAGGTGGAACGGAATATCTGGTCGTATTATTGTTATACTTTTGGTGTCCCCTTTCAGATTTCGTTTCATAGATTCAGTTGCCGAAATAATGCTGAAATATTCGAGGAAATTTGTTTTGATTCTGTAATTTTTGATGAAGTCTTCTATGGAGTAGTAAGACATATTCGGGTCATTTGGATTTATCAAATCTTTTACATATTTAACGCCAGCTTCATACCAGTGCCGAATGAAAACAGGTCTGTTGTTGACGGTGATATTGTCATTTCTCCAAATACTGACATTGATTAGTTCGTTGATATGTTTTGGCGTATTATGGCGTACAACCTTATTCCATGCACCCAACACATCAATCCAAAATGCATTTTTACATTCACTGATCAGGGTTTGCGTAAAGTAATTTCCAAAATCGCCAAGGCACAGAATTTCGCGAAGAGACAGGGTCAACAAAGATTTCCAACAGTACTGCCCATAATATAGTTTTCGAATCCATGTAGATTTCAGCGCATGCATGAAACTGTGAATGTCTATCATTTTTAGTCCACCATTCTCGTAGTTTTGTATCATTTGATCTCTTTTGATTTTGTCAACTGTGGATTGCCAAATAAATCGATAGAATAGTTTATTCAGTTCATCTAACGTGGAGTTGGGAGGATTTGGTATAGCAAGGAATAGATAATTTAGCTTTGAGATAACCAAAGTTTTTAGGACTGCGACTCGTCCGAGTGGGGTTAATATTCTTTGGGACCATTGTTTTAAAGTATATCTTATTTCCTTCAATTTCGGTTCGTAGTTCAAAGATACCATTTCATCCATGTTACTTGAGAAAATTATGCCAAGTAAAGTGAACCTTTCGGAACCCCAATCTAGTTTCCATCTATGGTGGAAAACTTGCTTACTAAATTTTTTGCTACCAATCCACACAGCTTTTGCTTTGGTCGCGTTTATTTTTAGCCCAGAGAGTTTAGCAAATTTGTCGAGGAGACGTAGCGTGGCTTCTATGGACTTTGCAGATCCATCTAGCATGAACGTTGTATCATCAGCGTACTGGTTGATCTTGTATTCAGTCCCGCCTATTTTAATACCCTTTATGTCGGGATCTTGACGGGCTAGTATGGAAAGGATTTCGGCGCATAAAATGAAAAGATAAGGAGACAGAGGATCCCCCTACCTACACCCTCTCGAAACGTCAAAATATTGAGAGAGGAATCCATTTTGTGTGGCAGATGCAGATATATTTTTATAAAAAACATTTATCCATTTTTTTATCGAGTCACCAAAGTTAAAATAACTTAGTACTTCTTTTATGAAAGACCAAGAGACCGTATCAAATGCTTTTTCGAAGTCGACCAAGAGAAGCAGGCCTGGAATGTTTTTTTGATGAGTGTATTGCATCAAGTCATAGATCAGCCGTATATTATCACCTATATATCTTCCGCTCATGAATCCGGATTGATTTTCAGAAATTAGGGTATTTAAAACCTGTTTTATCCTTTCGGCTATACACCCGGAAGCAATTTTGTATGTTACGTTTAATAAAGTTATTGGTCTCCAGTTTTTCATGAATTGTTTAGATTTTTCGGGTTTGGGTAAGCATGTTATTATACCTTGTCTTTGCGTTACAGATAGCATTCCCATTTGGTATCCATGATTTATAGACCTTACTACCAAATCGCCTAATTCATCCCAAAAGAAATTAAAAAATTCTACAGAAAACCCGTCGGATCCAGGGCTCCGATTGTTGTTCATTTTTTTCAGAAAGTTTGTGGCTTCGTTGAGTGTCAGGGCGCCCTCTAGATTATCTGATTGATCTGAATTAAGAACAGGCACCATCGTGGTACGGTGTATTAGGTCGTTTAGACTACTGTCTGGGTCATCAAATTCTTTTTTTGAGTATAGACAGGAGTAGAACATTCTTGCCTCTTGTAATATTTCCGCCTGGTCCGTAATAATGTCTCCGTTCTTAGTCTCAAGTTTGGGAATCGTTTTGTTGACATAGTTCCGCGATTCGAGTCGACAGAAATAACTAGTGGGTTTTTCACCTTCAACCATCCACTTGGCTCTCGATCGCACTAAGTGGCCGTATAGTTTTTGTTTTCTGATATTTTCGAGTTCTTTTTGTTTATTTTCCAGGAGGTCGAATGGAGTGTGTTCCATGCTCTCCAAATTCTGTATGTCCGATATCAGCATATTTTCGTTTTCATTTTGTTTCTTATTCCGGAAGCTGGCGTAAGAGATTGTGGCTCCTCTTATTTTCATTAATAGAGTGTCAAGAGAAAGTTGATCATTAATTATGAATTGTATTTCGGAATTTGCTATTTCTTCAATTTTATCATAATTATAAATGGGAACGGCATATTCCGTTTTGGTGTTAATGATTTCTCGTCGGATTTGTTCGCAAAATTTTCCATCTGTCAATAAGCTGTTGTTAAATTTCCATAGCCCTCGGCCCTTTTTGAATGAATTTACCTTGAATTTCATGAAAACACCAGAATGGTCTGATCTATAGCTCGATGCAATACCCACTTCTCTAATATCTTTCATTATGGACTCAGATACTAAGAAGAAATCGAGGCGAGCTTGTTTTAACGGATTTTTCCTTCGCCATGTGTAGCGTTTCAAAGAGGGGTTGATATTTCGGAATGGGTCAGTAAGTCCAATTTCTTCCTTTATCTCGAGCACTTTTTCTCTGGCGTTCGGGTTGTTTACGTGTTGATAATTGTGTGTGTCTAGATCCGGATTCTGGACTAAATTGAAGTCTCCGCATAAAAGAACAATGTCATTACTAAATTCATCTATGGTTTGTGTAATCTGATCAAAGAAATTTGGTTCATCTCTGTTTGGGCCATAGATATTTATTAGTGTGACAGGCAGATTATCAATTTTTATGTCTACTGCTAGAAAATTACCGTTATTATCTTTCTTAATCTTGCTGACTTTAAATTCAAAATTATTGTTGACAAGTATACAGACACCCCTTGAATTAGAAACATAGGAGTTGAAAATTATTTCAAATCCCCATTGACTTTTGATATACGGTTCTATTTTACTAGAGAAATGTGTGTCTTGTAAACAAATAATATTGTATTTTTTCTCTTTCAGGTAGTGAAAGACGTCGAAGCGTTTACGGGGGTCCCCCAAACATTGGCAGTTGACGCTAAAAATCGTCACTCCTTCACCGCCCATTTAATGTAAATAATGTTGTCACTTTGTACTTAAATCGGTATTCCAGTAAACAGCATTCGAGATAGTATCGAAAAAACATAGGGCCGACAACTGCCATACATGTGTGTTCAGCGTGTCCGGAGTATTCGCTTCTCAGCATAGTTATGTAATCGAGGTTCAATTAGATTTCTACGCGAGCTAAAAGGGGGGCTATAGTGCCGAAAATAGGCGGACAGATCCAGTTGATACTGGCTTTTGAAAACATGTGGCTCCTGTTTTGGATCTAAGGTGGAGGCTGTCTCATTTGCATAAGAAAGAGCTGTGCTGGCAGTCTTGAAAGCGAGAGAGAGAGAGTATACCTTCAGTGGTAACAATATTATTTTCAGTCGAGAGTAAAGTTTACGCTTGTATCCATAGTACTTGTACATTTGTTTTTGTAAGAGAGGTTGATTTGCCACATTCACCATATCACACACATACCAACACACACACACTATACCCTTTAAAACATAATGAAGAAACGTGAGCGAGAAATATATTCACGCACAAAGAAACAGCACGCTCCCGGTCACCTGTTTGTAAAATCACTGTTCAAGTATTAGACAATCAAATCATTGCACAAGAAATGTGAAAGAAGAAAGTACGTTTGGTCCTACGCTGCATGATACTCGAATTTAAATATTTACACTTATATACATATGAAAAAGAAAAAAAACAAAAAACCCCCACCAATCTCGTTAAATTTGAATAACATTAATATATCAGATCACTGATAGGACTCGATACTTGGGGTCCGTTTTGACCAACAGTAGCCTATACATGTACCAGCTAAATGTGAACAGCAGAGTGTCAATTTGACAACAAGCATATATGTATACACTTGGGTCATTGCGCTAATGCTAATGTTTTTTGTTTCTGTTTTGTTTTTTCTTTTTTTTTCTTTTTCCTCCTTTTTTTTCTTCTTTCTGCGTAGGCCCCTACTAGAGCTGGAATTCGGTTTCTTCTTACCACAGTAAACGATACAATTGACCAGTATAAAGCAACGGTTCGGTGAACAGTACTCAAAATTTGGTAGCTATGTATACATGTAGGGAGAGCGAATATAAGAAGTATATTACTGATCGGGAATTTTACTTAGAGATATACTGAATCGAATGAAAAAACTGATTGGCGACATCATTTTTTGAGAGGGAATATACTGTTTGTTGCTGTGTTGTGTTTTTATGGACTGTCTGTAAGTTCGAAAAGAGAAAGTTCACAGCACATACCAAATGTTCTTCGATAGCTCGCTGCGGTCCGTTCGGAGCCAACTATGTCCTCTTCCCTCACCTCTGTGCCATTTACAAACAGTCTGCCCCTTACGAATCGCACTTTCTTGCCTTCCGTATACGATTTGTTCATGTGGACCCTGAAAAAGTTCTTCTTTATTCTGTCCTCTGGGATGAGATCATCCGTCACGAAAATGTTGCCATCAGTCAGTGTTTTCTTTGCTGCCAAGATATAGTAATTACTAGTAATAGTAAGGTTTGAATAACTTTGAGTGAATGGACAGATGATAAAATGGGTACGTAAGGTTTACCCTTGGTTGCCCTCGGGCATGTCGGGACTCTATATGCAATATTAAAGCAAATGAAATGTACATGTAATTGCCTGACACACAAGCTTGGTTGTCCAAAACACAAGCAGGGGTACAAATGGGTCAGTGCATCTACTACACACAAGGTTGTTAAGCAGACACCGGAACAAGTTAGGATGGATGGACGGACCCCTAGAAGATGAGCAACACAAATGTAACCAAATATTTGCCAGTTACCAGAAACTGTTTAGTAGTAGAAAAGTTTGCTTAGACTTGCTAGATTTTTTTCAGGCCTTTAAACACAAAAGACAACATAAGGAGTAGGCATGCGGTGGATGATAAATGAGACATTGTACATTTCAACGGTTGAGTATCAGATATATTTGTGAATTTGCAAAAAAAACATGAGCAACTCAGCAGAGCATTATGTGTATGATATCACATAATAAGCATGGAGGCAATGCCAGTGCATACAAAGCATAAGCTTTTAGACTTCTACTGTAAAATTTAACTCAGAAACTCTAGCTGTGATAGGTGAATATAGGGTAAGGGGGCGTGGCATTCCTATCACAGCTTTGATACAGTTTGACCAACCTGAGCTTCTTTGTCCATGTATCATCTCTCATAGCTGTTTTGATGCTGACAAAATGTGATCAAATGTGTGAGAAAACCCTCGACTGATTTTAACGTTTTTGGCGCCTTTTACTGACATCTTGTAAGAATATGACCTTCACATTTTTTATGTCGTGACCTGATCATGTGAATAAACACATGTCGTTATTGGTTTATAACCGGCATATGTCCCTGTTAACTGCGGAGAAAGAACGGTTTTGTTGACAAACTAGGGTTTGAAGGCAGATTCCATTTGATTAAAGGAGTCATTAGGTGGTTGTCCTAGTGCTGGAGATGCAAAATCATATTATTGATTCGATAAAATGCTTTTCGTGCCTCTGTGTCAAATCCCCACACTGTGTGCAGTGAGAGATCTCGATCGACTGACGTCCAATTTGTTTTGGTCTGTATTAGTGATTCGGGCTAAAGGAGTACGTTCGACAACAACCAAACAAACAAGTACACACCTTAGTCGATGTTTTAGGCTACTGTAAACTTCTGTTGTTAAATAATGAGGAAGTATGATACACACACTCACCTGTACCATGCAAAACAGAACTTCTGGTAAGAAACTAATGAAGGAAAATCCTCATTACCATGATCACTCTGATGCCTGCACCATACAGAATAATATCCATGCAATGTTGTTCTGGAACATAGAATAAAATATTGTTCGAAATGAAATTGTTTCATATTTTTCAGATTTCATGGGTTGAACAAAATATACATATAAACCTAAGTATTTTCTCAAGTTGCGCCATTTGCAGAAATCCCCTACGATTATGATGACACCTTTGCCCTTTAGTTTGGTTTGGTTTGGTTTGTCATTTCACACCAAATCACCAGCCCAAAAGGATAACTTCCAAGACTTTGTAGGAAATACCAGGGAGCATGCTTCTGCGTTCGATACTCTCTAGGTCAACCTGTATGAACTCTAGCTTTTCTTTTCTCTGACACATATTTTAAATAAAGCTATTTTACATGTAGGTGGTCTGGCATCATGACCACAGGGATCCCACTGACCCATAGCCAAAATACAGGGCAAAATATAGTGACATAATTGGCAAAATATAGGGCAAATATAGGGATATAATGACCAAAATATAGGACAAATATAAGGCAAAATCCAGAAAACAGCGCATTTCAGTCACCAACAGGGATAATTACTTGTAATTACAATCTCATAGGATCAGTGTTTTTATACAAAAAAAAACAACAAAAGACAATGGCCTCCACTCCTCTCGTTCAGCCCCACCTGTCTGTACTTATCACTGGGACAAGGTGGTAAAGAAGAAAAACAGTACAATTTAGTTTGGACACTTCCAACTCAGTCGCATTGTTATGTTGGAGGATTTAAATGAGCCAACTATTTGTGTGTATGTATCACAATAAACACAAGGTGAGAGCTGCGTGAAAAAGCACAGAATAATGCTGAAAATATAGGAATAATATGGCAAAATTGGTAAAATTT
This sequence comes from Hanleya hanleyi, assembly GCA_036873755.1. Classification (NCBI taxonomy): domain Eukaryota; kingdom Metazoa; phylum Mollusca; class Polyplacophora; order Lepidopleurida; family Hanleyidae; genus Hanleya; species Hanleya hanleyi. The sequence continues at coordinate 10,057 of JAVTVY010032669.1, forward strand.
TAGAAAATATAGGGAAAAATATGTGAGAGCAGAAATTATAGGGAAAAATAGGGCCAGTGGGAACTCTGTTACCAGTGATGAACTGTTGAAAACCTGATCCAGATATCATATGTGGCTAGTACCGAAACCCACGGCAGGAATTCATTGCAGGTTGTCCAAGGAGAACTTGAAGCATGCTGCATACAGGTGAGCGTAGATACGGCCATAACACTTCTTCTGGTAGAAGTAGCGCGTATCTGTGCTACTTCTGTACCCTATAGCCCGTAGGGAATTGGGTACACCGGGGTGTGGGGCAGCACAGGTACGCGCGCATGCATCCGATGACGTCATTTCCGAGCTCTGAGCTCCACAAGCTTTGAGCTCCAAGAGCTCTGCCACACGGGAGCTACCACCACCACCACCACCACCGGACGTTGACGCCCGTCACCGCCCGGTGGTGGTGTTGGTGGTGGTAGTGGTGGTGTGTGGTGGTGGTTGCGCGCAGGGGCAAAAGGTCAGTTCCGGTCACGTGAACGGAAGCGGAAGTGACCTCACAGAGATCATATGCAAATTATTGAGGTCAACAGGTGTCCAAAACCCGGATGTAAGATGAGGACCCGTACCCTTTTCCCACAATTTCCTGTCTGCGCATGCGTAGAATGTTGAACACGGACGACACACTAGTTCAGGCGGCTGCCCCTTCACGAGAGCTTCAAAATAAGACCTCATACGACTCCATCGGACCCATAGTAGCCCATCTAGACGCGAAAACGTCTATTTCCATACACTTGGCCTACTGCGCATGCGTAGAATGACGTCAGTTTTACGTCACAGGCACCCCATCGGATGCTCCCTCACGACTGCTCACAACGATACCTCACTCGACCCCATCAGACCACGAGTGGCCCATGTCAATCCCAAAACGTTCCTTCCAATGCCCTTTTCCCACAATTCCCTGTCTGCGCATGCGCAGAATGTCGAAAACGGTCGACACGCTAGTCCAGGTGGATGCCCCCTCACGACTGCTTTACATTGATACCTCACTCGACCCCATCGGCCCATTAGGGACTCACCTAGACCCCAATTAATACGTCTATATCCAGACCCTTTTCCCACAATACCCTGTGTGCGCATGCGCAGAATGTTGACAACGGCCGCTACACTAGTCCTGGTGGATGCCCCCTCACATAGGCTTCACATTGATACCTCATACAACTCCATCGGTCCATTAGGGGCTCCCCTATATCCCAAAACGTTTATTTCCATACCCTTTGTCTACTGCGCATGCGCAGAATGCTGATATTTCAACCTCAACGCACCCCATCGGATGCCCCCTCACATAGGTTTCACATTGATACCTCACTCGACCCAGTCGGACCACTAGTGGCCCACCTCGACCGCAAAACGTCTATTTTGGTATATATTCACAAATTGGCGCTAGGCCTATGCACAATATGAACTGCTCTTAGCAGATCAGACTTCATATAAGACAGGTAGTCAGTCACTACCTGACGATGGAGACAGTATAGTCTTTGAAAGCTTGTACATATATTCGGCATTGAGCTAGCTATTTAAAAAAAGCTAGCGTATACCTAGCGTATCTAATTCCGCTTAAGAAGCTAGGGGCGGTGCGGATACTTCGTAGTCTCCACACGAACATCTGCAATAACAGCGCAAATGAGATACCAAGGCTACCTCTGAGAATCCACCGTATTCTGGGGGCTGAATGTGAGGCGACGAGGAAAGCTTTCCTGTAGTCATTTGTTTGCTTTTTAGTCGCCAGATGTCGTCAGTTTTCCCCACCTCTTCCATATCGCTCCAATCTATTACCTGTATACTGCAGGATTGTACTGGTGGACTGTTGGCCCACGAGGCCCGCCCTCTGTACATGTTATTCGACAAATATATGTAGGTTTATTGCTTTGGTGGGAAATTTAATCCGTGCGACGTCGGGCATTACAGGATAATTTTTCTGAGTATTCTTGCATTTACCAAGTTTACCCCATATTGAGGCGTTTACTCCATCAGAAGTACTCGATGCTCATCCATTAACATCGGACGAGTTAACTGCTTGAGCTGATCTGTCATCACAGCTTCCCAGCTAGGTTAATCTAATTCCGCTTAAGCCGGTGCTAGAGGCCGTGTTGATAACTCAGTCTCCACATGGACAGCCGCAATAAAAGCCCGGCCGAAATATTAAGGCTGCGTTCTACCGTATTGTAGGGTCTGAATATGAGGTACCGAGGGAAGCTTTTCTGTAGAGTCATACGGTTGCTTTTTACAAGTAAATTTTTTACACCTATTGCATATTGCTTCAATTTAGACTTTCGGTCTTAATGGAGTTTCTTTTGTGCGATTGCTCTGGCATACGCCTCTGTCCAGTTCATGTCCGACGTGTTCAACATAAAATTGCAGATCGAATAACCTTTGCGGGGAAACGTGTTCCTTGGTGGCCGACAACGCCAGTCTCGGCATCCATGCTCCCTTAGAACATATCCCGCAATATCCCTAGGTTCATTGCGTTAGTCTTGTATGGGGTCGGGTTAGGCCGTCACGGTTGGGTGATGAGAGTAAAATTAGCGGCTGGTAGAAAGGAGGGGGCCGCTGGTGGGAAGCGAGATTGATTTGCTGTTCGCTGGACAGGAGCTGCTGGGTGTTAACCCTGTGGATGGTCTGCGTGTCGTAGGTGGCCACTATCCGGTTTATGGGTGGTTTGTCAATCGGCGATCTTCGGGGTATGACCTTTTACGTCTAAAAACAGGCAGGCATACGGACGAATCGTTGCGGCTTGAGATGCCTGCTTGAAAGGGTTGATATTCTAAGCATAATTCCGAAGACGCGGATTTTCGCTCTGTCGATGGGATTGGAGAACAGCAAGTATTGGTGGTACGAGGCAATATCCCTGGACGCTTTCCCTTGCGGAAAGAAATTCTTGGTCAAATAGTTGACGGCAGATGATGGGATCCTTTTTTTTTTAAATCGACGATGTTGTCCTTGGCTGCATTCATCAGATCAGCCAGTACTTCCACATTGGTCTACTCGATCAACATCACGAGGATTCATGCCGGGGACGAAGCCCACAATTTTTAGCCTTGCAGTTTCGCAGGCTGGCTGCCATTGACTGTAGCAGTGGCTCTTCCTCCAAATAAGTCACCAGAACGTCTTGTCAAACTCCGGGTCGCTGACCGCCATCGTATAATGATGGTCTACTCCCCTTGGTGGACCCATAGCTAGACACTGCGGTGAAACTTGTTTATGCACCAGACGAATATGTCTGAGCATATTGTCGCGACGAGAGAGTCTCTTCTGACTGAATGTAGTATAGTCGACATGGTGCCCGTTCAGAAGATGGTTGCAGACTGACTAATGGTTCACATTCGACCTTATATGACAACTCACTCACTCATCAGTAGTATATAAAGGTGATCTGAAGACCGACTACGGGCGATAACTTTGTTGACCCAATTTCTGGCTATCTCTCTTGATTCGCGCATTTCTGCCCCTAATTCGGACCCCAGACCCTCTCTTACTTCAGTGTTAATTGTTATCGCGCCGGTCTTGTCCGGGAGTCTCCGGCAATGTCCAGCCACATTCGAGAATAAAATGGTTAATAATCTTTTATTCGCCCTTCCAAAGCATCAAGAGGGGTCGCCGTGTTCTTTCTGCAATTGGGGCATTTCCTTTAACCAATTAATTACGGTATACAAAAGAACCAAGATGGTCGTACGCTGCAGTAACTTCCACTGTTAAACCTAATGGGAAACCCACGCATGAACATTTGCGGTATAAAGTGTGCTCTCTTGCGTTCTTTGCTTCGCGATGTAGAACACGATATAAGGGATCTTGAGGCCATGGGTTGATCTTTGTTGAAAAGTTACCGTGCGCATGCGCACTGGGCAAGTAGCACTGGAGTGGACATTTTGGGGTCTAGGTGGACCCACAGTCGTCCGATTGGGTTGTGTGGAGCATTCGTGGGAGAGCGTCCAACGAGATGGGTGTGGGGTGGAAATATCGTCTATTTGCGTATGCGCAGACCGGGAATTTTGGGAGAAGGGCACTGGAATGAACGTTTGGTGGACTGGGTGGGCTATTATTGGCCCGATTGAGGTACCGAAGATACCAAAGTGAAGCCCTCATGAAGTAGCATCCGACTAGTATGTGGTGAAAGTAACACAGGGAATTGTGGGAACAGGGATTGAGATGGAAGTTTTCGGGTGGCGGTGGAACAATACTGGGCCGATTGGGCTGTGGGAGATATAAACGTAAACTGGATGGATGCATCACAGTAGTATCAGTAATTAAGTAGGATCTACATGTAGATTCGAGTAATTCAAACAGAAACACAACTTTAAACAACAAATTGTTTAATGAAACTTACACAAGATACATGATCATTCTGAAAGTTACAGGTTATCAACATTGTTGTTGTACGCATACCATTACCAGTAGTCAACTACGACAAATGTTGACTGAATTCCACTGACATACATGCACTGTTACTACACTGTACGACAAATGAGGACCACAGATTGCACTCCTTTGCAAATTTGTTCAAAACTGATTGTCCATGACTACAATGTCCACATTATTTAGCAGGTGATTGACAGTCATTGTAATAGTTAGCATAATAATGTTCACACATTGTGTGGACAAACAATTCATCAATTGTTCACCCATGTCCACACAGTATGACAATCATTGCTCGATTATTTTCTACATTTCAGCCGATTATCCAGAACTGTTGTCACTGTAATGTATGATCACTGCATATTCACTACTGCCCACACTGAATAATAACTGATTATCACCACTGACCTCCCTAATGTCCATGCTGTATGACAACCGATATTCGAGCACTGCTTCTCGCTGTATGATAACTGATTATCCAACACTGCCCACAAGGCATGGCCGATTGTCCAGTGCTGTTATCACTGCATGACAACTGATTATCAAGCAATACTCTCACCATGCATAGTCCATGTTGTATGACAACTGATTTTCCAGCACTGTTTATAACTGTATGACAACTGATTTTCCAGCACTGCCCACAATGTATGACAATTGATTATTCACCACTGCCGACACTGCATGACAGCTGATCATCCACCGCTCCCCTCACCATTGTCCATGTTGCATGATAACCGTTTGCCCAGCACTGTTGTCATTGCATGACAGCTGATTAGCCAGCACTGTCCTCACCATTATCCATGTTGTATGCCAACCGATTGCCCACCATTGTACATGTCGCATCACTGATTATCCACCAATTTTGACTGCACCAATATTGATTGTCTTCTGCCAATACTCCACCTCCATAGCATCATGGGTCCTACAAAGCAGAATAATATTGGAATAGTATTGGTCACATTGAGGTATTAATATAAATTCCTGTCCCAAGAAAAAACAGAATCTGAAATAACAGAAAATCGGTGAGGATTGAATGAGTAATTTAAGGGCATCACATGCAGTGCCATATTGTTGTAACAGGAATGTTGTCGCTCTTTAAGGTTGTTGAATTATCAAATCGTAAACTGAAGCGATATGCAAGAAACCTCAAACTATATGTAGTATAGCTGTGAACAGTTTGCACGCATGCGTATAATGCATATGCATGAACCAAACAGTCAATGAACATTCATCATTGCATGCGGCCAACTGTGGATGTTCATTTCATTGGAGTGGGATTGTTCTAAGCAGAAAGGGTGTCAGGTTGCCAATTCTGTGTATTATATGCCGTGTTTAGGTTTGGCCTGAGTAGTATAGAGCAAGCATTTAAAGTATTAAACATTGACCTACTTTTTTGTTCCCCCGGGGAGGATTTGAGGAGGAACTTGGTCACGTGACGATCATGTGATCGTTGGGGAAAAATCACCTCCAACACAGAAGAGTTCCAATCTAGGGGGAGGCAACTCTTGATGTACTTTTGTGGTTTTGGCAAATGTCGGGTTATCTTCCCTGATTCGAACATTTGCATATTAAATCAATACGGTAAAATGCCTGTATGGGGTATGGATGATCCGATGGGATCGTATGAGGTATCAAAGTGAAGCTTATGTGAGGGGGCATCTGATGGGCTGGGTGTGGGGTTGAAATAGCGTCATTCTGCGCATGCGCGGTGGACCAAGGGTATGGAAATAGACGTTTTGGAGCTAGGGGAGCCACTAATGGTCCGATAGGGTCGAGTGAGGTATCCATGTGAAGCTTATGTGAGGGGGCATCTGATGGGCTGGGTGCGGGGTTGAAATATATCATTCTGCGCATGCGCGGTAGACCAAGGGTATGGAAATAGACGTTTTGGGATCTAGGGGAGCCACTATTGGGCCGATTGGGTCGAGTGAAGTATTAATGTGAAGCACACATGAGGGGGCATCTGACTGGACTAGTGGTTCGGGCGTTGTCACCAGTCTGCGCATGCGCAAACAGGGAATTGTGGGAAAAGGCTATGGAAATACACGTTTTGGGATCTAGGGGAGCCACTATTGGGCCGATTGGGTCGAGTGAGGTATTAATGTGAAGCACACATGAGGGGGCATCTGACTGGACTAGTGGTTCGGGCTTTGTCACCATTCTGCGCATGCGCAAACAGGGAATTGTGGGAAAAGGGTATGGAAATAGACGTTTTTGGATCTAGGTAAGCCCCTAGTGGGCCGATTGGGTCGAGTGAGGTATCAGTGTGAAGCACACATGAGGGGGCATCCGCCTGGACTAGTGTCTCGGGCGTTGTCACCATTCTGCGCATGCGCAAACAGGGAATTGTGGGAAAAGGGTATGGAAATACACGTTTTGGGATCTAGGGGAGCCCCTAGTGGGCCGATTGGGTCGAGTGAGGTATCAATGTGAAGCACACATGAGGGGGCATCCACCTGGACTAGTGGCTTGGGCGTTGTCACCAGTCTGCGCATGCGCAGACAGGAAATTATGGGAAAAGGGTATGGAGATAGACGTTTTGGGATCTAGGTAAGCCCCTAGAGGATCGATTGGGTCGAGTTAGGTATCAGTTTTAAGCACACATGAGGGGGCATCCACCTGGACTAGTGTCTCGGCCGTTGTCACCAGTCTGCGCATGCGCAGACAGTGAATTATGGGAAAAGGCTATGGAAATAGACGTTTTTGGATCTAGGTAAGCCCCTAATGGGCCGATGGGGTCGAGTGAGGTATTAATGTGAAGCACACATGAGGGGGCGTCCGCCTGGACTACTGTCTCGGCCGTGGTCACCAGTCTGCGCATGCGCAGACAGGGAATTATGGGAAAAGGGTATGGAGATAGACGTTTTGGGATCTAGGTAAGCCCCTATTGGGCCGATTGGATCGAGTGAGGTATCCATGTGAAGCACACATGAGGGGGAATCCGCCTGGACTAGTGGCGCGGGCGTTGTCACCAGTCTGCGCATGCGCAGACAGGGAATTATGGGAAAAAGGTATGGAAATAGACGTTTTGGGGCCTAGGTGGGCCACTCATGGTCCTATGGAGTCGTATGAGGTATCCATGTGAAGCATTCGTGAAGGCGCATCCGACAGGATGGGTGACACGTGGAACTGACGTCATTCTGCGCATGCGCAGTAGACCAAGTGTATGTAAATAGACGTTTTAGGATCTAGGTGAGCCCCTAATGGGCCGATGGAGTTGTATGAGGTATCAATGTAAAGCAGTCGTGAAGGAGCATCTGCCTGGACTAGTGTATCGTCTGCGTTCAACATTCCGCGCATGCGCAGACAGGGAATTGTGGGAAAAGGGAATGGAAATAGACGTTTTGGGGTTTAGGTGGGCCACTAGTGGTCTGTTGGAGTCGAGTGAGGTATCAATGTGAAGCACACGTGAGGGTGCATCCGACTGGGTGGGTGTGGGGTAGGAATATCGTCATTCTGCGCATGCGCAGGCAGACCCTAGTATGGAAATATACATTTTGGGGCCGATGTGAACCACTAGTGGTCCAAATGGGTTGTGGGAGGTGTCAAAGTAAAGCTTTTGTCGGGTAGAATCAGAATGGTGTGTTTTTTTATTGCAAGTCGAGTCAATCTGCGCATGCGCAGTTGTGTGTAGTAAGTAAAGTGGCCATTTTGGGGAAGTGAAGGAAAGTATTTGGTGTAGAGATGGACCACTGTTGCTCTGAATGATGTACTGGTGCATGCCTGAGCGTGTGTGAGTGAGTGAGATTGAGTGAGTGAGTGAGAGTACTCACTCACTCACTCACCGTCGTTAGTGCGTCCATGCCTTAGGACGGGCGTTGGGGACGCCTCACTCACTCGCTCACTCACTCACTCACTCATTCACTCACTCACACTCACTCACTCACTCACTCACTCACTCACTTACTCACTCACTCACTCACCGTCGTTAGTGCGTCCATGCCTTAAGACGGGTGTTTGGGACGCCTCACTCACTCACTCACTCACTCACTCACTCACTCACTCACTCACTCACTCACTCACTCACTCACTCACACTGACTCACTCACACTCACTCACTCACTCACACTCACTCACTCACTCACAATCAACTCACTCACTCGCTCACTCACTCACTCACTGACACTCATATGTACAGACACCACCACACAGCAATAATACCACCACACACACACACCACCAACACCACCACCAACGCCACCACCAATGCCACCAACGCCACCACCAACGCCACCAACGCCACCACCGGGCGTTGACGGTGGTGGTGGTAGCTCCCGTGTGGCAGTGCTCTTGGATCGGAGCTCTCGGAGCTCAATGACGTCATCGCAGCAATGCGCGTGTACCTGTACTGCACCCTCGGAGCTCCCGAACTCTTGGAGCTCGGAGCTCCTGAGCTCTTGGAACTTGGAGCTCGGAGCTCCGGAGCTCTTGGAGCTCGGAGCTCCGGAGCTCTTGGAACTCGGAGAGGCTTTCCCAACATCTTTGAGGCGTCCCCAACGCCAGTCTTAACGCATGGACGCACTAACGACGGTGAGTGTGTGAGTGAGTGAGTCTTCCGGTTCCGGTCACGTGACAGTAAACATGGAAAAACCCCGATGTAAGATGAGGACCTGGATGTAAGATGAGGACCCGGATGTAAAACTACAATACCCAGGGAAGTGACCTTTGATCCTGCGCTACTCGGAAGTGACGTCATCGTTCGCAGGCACACACACACACTTACGCGGTGCACCCTGTACCCTATAGCCCGTAGCCCTATGTGCTTCACATTAATACTTCACTCGGCCCAATAGTGGTTACCCTAGATCCCAAAACGTCTATTTCCATACCCTTGGTCTACCGCGCATGCGCAGAATGATATATTTCAACCCCGCACCCAGCCCATCAGATGCCCCCTCACATAAGCTTCACATGGATACCTCACTCGACCCTATCGGACCATTAGTGGCTCCCCTAGATCCTAAAACGTCTATTTCCATACCCTTGGTCTACCGCGCATGCGCAAAATGATATATTTCAACCCCCCACCCAGCCCATCAGATGCCCCCTCACATAAGCTTCACATGGATACCTCACTCGACCCTATCGGACCATTAGTGGCTCCCCTAGATCCTAAAACGTCTATTTCCATACCCTTGGTCCACCGAGCATGCGCAGAATGACGCTATTTCAACCCCACACCCAGCCCATCAGATGCCCCCTCACATAAGCTTCACTTTGATACCTCATACGACCCCATCGGATCATCCATACCCCATACAGGCATTTTCCTCTACTGATTTAATATGCAAATGTTCGAATCAGGGAAGATAACCCGACATTTTCCAAAAACCACAAAAGTACATCAAGAGTTGGAACTCTTCTGTGTTGGAGGTGTTTTTTCCCCAACGATCACATGATCGTCACGTGACCAAGTTCCTCCTCAAATCCTCCCCGGGGGAACAAAAAAGTAGGTCAATGTTACTTTAAATGCTTGCTCTATACTACTGGCCTGTACGTCGAGTATGTTTATTTGTGAATATTACCATGTGGTGGATCTGTAATTTTTCTTCTTTTTTTTCTTCTCTCTCTCGGAAATATTGTTTCGTTGATTGACGGCAACGGTGGTAAGGACACGTACACTATGGAATACAGAATACAGGTTCTATTTGTTTTCAAGCGCCCAAACGGAGCAAACAATTACAATAACAATGATTAAAATTATGATGATATAAAAAAAATGCAAATATAGAAAAAAAAGCATAATGTGCATGAGGCCCGTACGGTGGCTCATAAGTGACATTGATATTTTTTTAATTTTGTATTTTTTTTTTTTGCATTATCACCTAGGTGGAAATTATTCTCACCTGGGTGGAAATTATTTTCACCTGGGTGATAATATTATCACCTGGGTGGAAATTATTCTCACCTGGGTGGATATTATTATCACCTGGGTGGAAATTATTTTCACCTGGGTGATATTATTATCACCTGGGTGGAAATTATTCTCACCTGGGTGGAAATTATTCTCACCTGGGTGGAAATTATCACCTGGGTGGAAATTATTTTCACCTGGGTGATATTATTATCACCTGGGTGGAAATTATTCTCACCTGGGTGGAAATTATTTTCACCTGGGTGATATTATTATCACCTGGTGGAAATTATTTTCACCTGGGTGATATTATTATCACCTGGGTGGAAATTATTCTCACCTGGGTGGAAATTATTTTCACCTGGGTGATATTATTATCACCTGGGTGGAAATTATTCTCACCTGGGTGGATATTATTATCACCTGGGTGGAAATTATTTTCACCTGGGTGGAAATTATTATCACCTGGGTGGAAATTATTCTCACCTGGGTGAAAATCATTATATATTTTCATTTTATTGTATTAATATTACAGTGAATTTGGCCACAGATTGCCCGTATGTACATGTACATGTACATTACGTACTGTCACTATGGGTGCACTCCACACTAGGTCACGGTTTCGCACAAATGGCCCTAATTTCAGAATAAGGAAGGTCGCCTGTTTTTGACAGCATGGTAATTCTTCTTCCCTTTCTACTAACTGAAATCTATAGTATCACCCTGCTGGACGTAACCATTTCTTCAAACGAAGATATAACATTTGCTTGCTGCATTTGCGTACATTTCGCCATCCATAAGATGGCTTGCGAATCGTGTGTCTCCATTATCGCGGAGCGATATCCGGTGTTCATGGGCGTCGATAGGATTTTTCAAATGGGGGTCGATTATCATAGCACTTTAGGCGAGGGTCCAGGGGCCGCCTAGGCCCCGGAAGCTCCGGGGTCCTAGATCGCCGGAGATGGGTTCTAAGCGTTTTCCAGGAATTAAATCTGAACATAATGTATGCAGATTTAGGGTTACATTATACATCTCTGAGACCTTAGATGGCCTGAGATGCATTCTGAGCGATTTCCAACAATTAAACTAACATGTCATTTGTCAAAATTCAGTATTATATTTTATTCTCTTTGTCATATTGAAAACACAATAATAACGCTTTGGGCCTATATACCTCGTCGGCTAACCCAGTGGCGTCGGAACGTAATTGAAAGTTGGGGACCACTATCACAGCCCAACAGGCGGGGGTCCAGGGGCCGCCTAGGCCCCGGAAGCTCCGGGGTCCTAGATAGCCGGAGATGCGTTCTGAACGTTTTTCCGGAAATAAAACTGATCATACTGCATCCACATTTATGATTCTATTTTCACGATTTTTTTTTCTCGCAATTATAAGCATGCATCGATATTGAAAACATCGCACCTCATGCCTTCATCCATTTGACGTTCTAGTTATATTTAAAACCTAAAACGATGACTTGGGAGGGAAACCAATATGCCTACAGATACGATTCATTCACACACAGATAAAACAAGGAAATCCTCACAGCCCAACAGGCGAGGGTCCACGAGCCGTTTAGGCCCCGGAAGCTCCGAAGTTCCAGATCTCCAGAGACGCGTTCTAAGAGTTTTCCCAGAAATAAATTCGAACGTAATGTATGCAGATTTATGGTTCTATTTTCACGTATGTTTCGCATTTATAAGCACTCATCGATATTGGAAAAATCATACTTCATGCCAGAATCCATTTGACTGTTTAGTTATATTTATCACATAAAAAGAACACATAAAAAACCGATGACCTTTACATGATGAAACATTAGAACCAATATGATAGCGATTCATTTACACAAAGCTAACATCGTCACAGCCTGACAGGCGAGGGTCCAGGGGCCGCCTAGGCCCCGGTAGCTCCAGGGTCTCCGGTTGCCGGAGATGCGTTTTACCCGTTTTCTCGGAAACAAATCTGAACACAATGTATATAGATCTATGGTTCTATTTTCACATTTGTTTCGCATAAACCCGCATCGATATTGAAGAATATGCCGGACTCCATTTGACTTCCTGGGTTGACACAAACAAAACGGGCCTTTTACACACCACTACACGTCTTGGCACTCTATCTGTAATTTTTATGTTTTTTTTATTTTATGTTTTTATGCTTTTTTTATTTTGTTTTTGTTTTCTCTGTTTTTGTTTTTTGTTTTTTGTTTTGCTTTTTCTTCTGTTTTTTTTTTTTGGCGCGGCCAAGGGGGGCGGGTCGTTCGCACCGGACGACCCCCCCCCCGCTAACGACGCCCCTGGTGTTTTACCGGATTCTGTTCGGCCTTCATCCGGCGGTGAACAGACTCGAGAAATCTGATAAATTACAGGTATTCATACCACTTCTGGAACAGATATTGCCTGAGCTTACAAAATATATAGGTATGAATAACTTTCGTATCATACAAGAGGTGTGGTGGATCTGAAATGTTGAACAAGTAGTTCATCACATGACTCGAAAATGGCGAGTTACGTTGGCGTTACGTCGGTAGACTTTAGCTGATTGGCTGACGAAGTCACGTGGTATTGCTTTATGGAAATTCCCTCCTGCAATTGCCGAAAGTAGGCTGACCATGGATACACACGATCCCAGGGTCAGTCTTACCGCGTATAGATGACCGAGATGGTTACAGGTTGTTGCTTGCTGGTCTCAACTACGCGACACTACGGAGTTAATCGTTTCCGGAATTGAATATCAGGCAGGCCAAAACCCTAACTTTTTCGAGAAACGAAAATGATGATCCTTTATGGCGATAAAATTTTACAAGAAACGAGTAGGTCGACCCCCTGTTTTTTTCGCCATTTTAAATTGTCCTTTGGACGGGAAACACTTTAACATACATACAAACAAAATCATTTCGTACGTTTTCTCTGGGTTGCGGGTAGAATTTGACACATTTTCATATATTTTAAGGAGTTTTTCAGAAAAGTTGAAGAAGGTTTAAGAAGGATTGCACGTCTTTCATTTTCAATTTCAATAGCTCACTTGCCTCCTGGAATAATGGCATGAGTGTGCCCATTTGGAAAATATATAATTTTACAGGTGTTTTCTTAAAGATTTCACATATATTTAAGGCCGAAGACCCGAACCCATGTCTATTTTTAACCGCACATCATTTAGGTGTGGAATGCACCCTATACCAGCGCCGTTCACTCCGTTGTTTCATGCGAACTCCTTCTACCCAGGTGAGAATAATTTCCACCCAGGTGATAATAATATCCACCCAGGTGAGAATAATTTCCACCCAGGTGATAATAATATCACCCAGGTGAAAATAATTTCCACCCAGGTGAGAATAATTTCCACCCAGGTGATAATAATATCACCCAGGTGAAAATAATTTCCACCCAGGTGAGAATAATTTCCACCCAGGTGATAATAATATCACCCGGGTGAAAATAATTTCCACCCAGGTGAAAATAATTTCCACCCAGGTGAGAATAATTTCCATCCAGGTGATAATAATATCACCCAGGTGAAAATAATTTCCACCCAGGTGAGAATAATTTCCACCCAGGTGATAATAATATCACCCAGGTGAAAATAATTTCCACCCAGGTGAGAATAATTTCCACCCAGGTGATAATAATATCACCCGGGTGAAAATAATTTCCACCCAGGTGAGAATAATTTCCACCTAGGTGATAATGCAAAAAAAAAAAATACAAAATTAAAAAAATATCAATGTCACTTATGAGCCACCGTAGGGCCCGTCCCTGTTCTATGCCGAAAAGGAGTGGTTTATGGGCGTCGAAAGTATTTCGTTCCTCATTCATGCTTTTGGAGGTCATTGAAGCGTACCCGAAAAAGAAAATTCCGATGAAATGAATTAGTGGTCATCGTGTAAACCAACAAAGGTGGGAACAGTAAGGCTCTGTTGGAGTGTTATCTGATGGAATTGTTCGTGCCGGCGAATAATGGAATGAATGTAATTCCCAAAAGTGTAGTCTATTTTTATACCCCCCCCACACACACCCGTTAGGCTCCTTAATTCGTATTCGTGGATACAGGCCAGATTGGGCGAGAATTGGTGGACTGATTTGTTTTGATTTAAGTGGAAGATCAGCTGACCTGGCATGAAGCCATCATTGTCCTTTTCCTGCACGCCATTCACTGATCTCATTCGCGGTCTAGTCGGACAAAACGGAAGGGAAAGATACAGTGGTGTTCACGGCGGGGTTTTCCTCGGCGAGTTGTCGGTGAGTATTTATTTTTTGAATGAATGTTAGTGCGGAAAGTTTCAATTTTGCTGAGTACACATGTGTTTACGGTACGGCTACTCCGCGAAGATTGGTATAATGCACCACGCGGTGCATGGCAATGTGGAGAACAAGGGCGTTTTGAAAATGACATGTTTTTGTCATATTACCATCATTTTTATGACAAATATACACGGTAGTCCCTCGCGGACAGGGTAGGAAATATTGGGGAGGTTAAATGGTGGAATTTATGTGCATTTTGGAAAATTTCATTCATAACTCCTAACGAGGTCAAGTCCATCCTCGGCTTACTATGGCTCTAATTCTTTACTATTCCCGTTTTTTTTTAAAATAAATAGGTCACGCAATGAGTGACCCAGTCGATGCAAGTGCAAAAGGTCAGCCAACTCTTTATTTCCATCTAATTCATCAGAAAACGTGATCCTCACAAGAGAAGACAAATAGACTTAGGCCTACACGAATATTCACATTTTCACTTTAGTCCAGTATAACGTGACACCAGGCTTTCTCTTTTAATATGCTGTTGTTTACTGACAAGCCATGTTGTCAGTATTAACAACAGCATATTAAAAGAGAAAGCCTGGTGTTACGTTATACTGGACTAATTTTCACTGGGACATAAAAAAAAGGAAATTATCAACCGACTTAACCATGAAGACAACCATCTAAAATGCAGTATTTAGGGTATCGGAAATGATGTTTAGTACCATGGCATGATATAGGAAGTTTTTTCAATGCATTTTAAAATTAAAATACGATAACCTACAATAATCTATGTAGATTCAAGTAGGACCGACGTTCTGAATTACGCCTGCACATGTTGTCGGGCCGACGCAAAGCCGATGTTGAAACTTGCAAACAGAAGTTTCGTTGGAGACCTGACGTCGGGTCGACAGGATGCAGGATGCCGATATTTTGAATTTGGCACGGAAATATGCGTTGCCGATGAGACGTCGGGTTGGTGTAAAACCGATCATGTGTGTCACTGCTGACGCCAACGTATGCCGATGTGTCTCGACCTGCTGTCGGTGTCATGCCGACGTGTGCATGCTGTATTCACTCTGGCTCTAGTCGTTATATATAGTGGGGCGTGTGCTTCTAAGTCTGTCGCTCGAAAAAGTTATTGTAAACGATTCCCGAATGAATAATGAAAGATAAACGCCAGTACAATCGATATTTTTGGCATCCGTGTCCACTCCAGTTATAAGTTTTAATTTTCGTATCGGCAACTGTTTAGCGCGCGAAATGTATATCCGTTGCGGCGAGTACTATCAAATTTGTGCTGATTGTTCGACTCTAAAATTTCTGTCAATGTATAGCCAGATAGTGTGTACTTGTTTAAAGCGTGAGAGAACAAAAAGCCCCTATAGAGAACGAGCACCAAGGGAGTTACATTTATAAGCACCAGAGAATGATGCTCTTCGGTTGTTCGAGTGGAACAATAACAACAGCAACAACAACAATTATCATTTTTACTCGAGACTGGCTCTTTATCTTAATAGCTCATGTAATACAGAGAGTTAATACAGTAGAGTTTTAGTACAGAGAGTTAACAGCTTATACATAGCGTTATCCGAGTCAAGTGCGACACTCAGATCAGATATCAAGGATTTTTACAATACGTATTGAGGGATCGAACACCGCCCACCGCCACATGTCTCAAATTGAAGAGAACAAACAACATATGGAGAAATATAGCGCCTCGTGATATTTTTTATACAGCACCAGTGACTCATACCCATCGGTGGATTTACAGATAAGGAACAACAACAACAAGGTTTGTGATTCTAGATTGAGGCAGACCTCACTTTTATCCCATCTCATGTTTCAGAGCGTTAACAAGGAGAATTACCATTAGCTTTCCCGAAAACATCGGCTGCAGGGGTCTGATTTTCTTGTATTGATTAATTTTGTTGTTGAGCATCTCCGCTGGTGATTTTTGGCTTTGGCACCCATTTTCCTTGTTTTTCCATTAGTTTATTTCCCTTTCCTAGGTTGAGAGATATTGATTTCCTTTAAAAGCCTTCTATCCGAGACTTTTTGCACAGCAACATCCATCCAATTTGATAAACACGGATGTTGTCAGCAAACCAGTGCAGTTTCTTTCTCCATAGTTGGCAGGGTCACGTATAGAATGTGGTTGAACTTTCTGCTGACAAGTCATCAGAAATTTGTAACCACTTGCGGTATGTGTGTATTCACGTGATCACGATATGAAAATAGTTCGGTCTCAAATTGTGTCAACATCTCGAAAAGGCGGCAAAACCAGAGTATCAATTCTCCACACAATATTTTGTCTGCATCAAAACAGTCACGAGAGACAGTACATAGACGAAGAAGCTCTGGTCTGTCAAAATGTATCGAATTGTCATAATTTTTTCTGTCATTCTCTCATTTTGGACAGCTAGAGCTTTGGAAGAGGCAGGCTGCGGAAGGTCAGATTACTTTTACACATTCAAACCTACCTCCAGCCTGAGCTGTGATAGAACAATTTCTCATGCACCCCTCACCCTATATCTATCACAGCTTCGGAGTTAAGCATTACCCAACTCGAGTGCCAGGCCCTCAAATTTCTTATCTTAAATTCTAACAGGTGTAGGAGGATATATAGTAGCCTGAGTAACCTATTATAGCTCGAACGTCATACAGCTCAGTTGGCTAATGGACTCATGAAAACGTTATAGGAATTATCTGATAATTTTGCTATGTCAAATACATATTCCAGGAGGCTTTTTATCTGCAAACAGTGTGTTGCAGTGGGCCTATTGTACCTGTCATCATTTATAATTCCCATATTTTTTTTTTACTGCTGAGCCAAGTTGTGCTTTTGCTCTCCATGAAATGTTTCTCTGTCAGAATAACCATCACATACCACTGGCTTCCAAAGCAGTTAGATTGTAAAGGCATGAAACATACTAGAGGAGGAGACAACTGCCATAATAGAATTAAGGGTAATTTCTATTAATACAACACGATCAGGCTTATTCCCCTTAATTATACTGGTACAATGGTGTCAGAAATGGAGATTTGCTGAGTGGAGAGATAGTCTGGGAGCCAGGATCGGGTTTTGGTGAAATTGTTCACCCCATAGGCAAGATAATTTCGAACTGTACCATGACTTTCTATGGCTATTAGGGGTATCACACAGGGTGCATGTAATGTTTCAAAGTGGTGCAGTCTGTTTCCATAGCGAACGATATCCAACTACAGACGTTCATTTTACTTTGCCTAAAAAGGGGGGTAGCCACCGTAGGTGTATTTTTTCGCCGTACGTAGCATTTTTGTTATTGCCTAGCCTAGCCTGTATCTATTACTCATTAATAATAGCGGAGCTATATATTATCAGGATTTGTTCATGTATCCCAAATATTGCTCCCGTTTAACCCTAGTATCTGGTCTGGGAGATTTGGGGTGTACCGCAGCCGCGGTGTGGGTGTGGGGGGGAGGGGGGTGTGGCGGTAGGAAAGTGCCACCCTCCCTTATATATTTTCGCTATCGCTAAGGCTGGAGGGCTGAAACTTACCACACTATATCTTTGAGTCAAGTTCTACAAGAAAATGTAAAAAAAATCCAAGATGGCCGCCATGATGACGTCATTTTCATAAAGAACGTTTTTGGACAATTTTTCGGTCAAAATCCTCGAATTTTTTATATTTGTTTTTTCTTCGCAAAAACTGCATGATAAATTAGTAAATAATAATCTGATATTAAATAAAATAAGTTTTACCCACTTTTCCGTACAGAAAAGCAAAAATGTTGGAGAAATATGACGAAAACATCATTTTTTCTGGTACCTCACATGGCCGCCATTTTGAATTTAGCCATGATCCTCTGCTCGTGAGGTTATGCAAATAGTCTCAAAATGACCCCAATATGATAACCTATAACGTCAGATCTCCAGTTTTTGGCGTTCCGGAGATATCGCAGAAAGTTTGGTAGGGGGGCATTTTGGCTTCCCCCCCCCCCCCGTAGGCCTGGTAGGGTTAATGGGGAAAGGGAGGGAGGAGGAACAAATCAGGGGGTGTTTTTTGGTGATGCTAAGACATATGGTTTCAGTAAAATGCACAGAATCGCGTTGAATCAACATGCTGAATTTTTGCGTAATTTTTGCAGAAATATGGCGAAAACATCACTTTTCTGGTACCCTCACATGGCCGCCAATTGGAATTTACCCATGATCCTCTGCTCGGTGGGGGGTCATGCAAATAGGCTCAAAATGATCCCAATATGATAATCTACAAAGTCGCAGAGTTTCAGCTCTCAATTTTTTTTTTATCGTTCCGGAGATACGAGCAAAAAGGCCAACGGCCCCCCCCCTATCCAAGGCCAGGTAGGGTTAAAAAGTGGGGTAGGTGTATTTGTAGTGATATATCTTATTAATGAACCAATATATGTAAGCATGCTACAGTATCTTCAGGTAACTTAAAAATCATTGCATACTTATTTGACGCATACAGTATTATTGCTAAATTCAAAATGGCGAACTTGGCCATCGCCAGAAAAAAATATATATGTTATTGGCGGTAATTCCAGATCTCACTCTACACCTCCAGCTTCATCAAATTTACTGTGACAGTTTTTTGCTGATTTTTCTTCTTGTTTAAGTAACCATTCTACTGCTGCATTGATAAATTAGGAAACCATGAGAGGTCATCTGATCTTATTCAAAACGCACACTTATCAAGTAAATATTCACCGCATTGCTAATCAATTTGGGTGATAGTTGACCGCTATTGTCTGCCTTCGATACGATGTAAATTTCTAATTGGTAATTGGCTGCCTTGAAGCTAACTTGAGTCCTTTGAACTGTGGAAGAAAGACCTTGGATCACCGATTGAGGCAAACTGTGCCCAAGATGATGAGTTTTGATGTTAAACATTGGATTGTAATGATGATTGTGCAGATGTCAGATATATGTCCCGAATACTAGAACAATTCCTCCATTGAAGGACGTCATTTTCCTGTCATATTCTATTTATCTCTGATTATTTATGCACGATTTTATATTAAATGGAAGATTTGGTGCATTCAGCCTTGGTTGTGGCAAGTATAATCATCATTACGCTTAGTAACAGTCTGCAAAGGGCAAGTCATGGTGGTCAATTCAATTTAATTGATAATTATGCTGAACTGATAATGATCTAAACAGACTCCATTCCCCAAGTGTCAATAGTAACCTTCTGCCCTCAATGATGGTGTATCATCCGCGTACTGCGCATGACTGTCACCATTCAGCCTTAAGTTGATGCTGGGTCGACATCGGGCCTTACAGACTAGTATTTTGTGTTAAATGCCGTCATTTTCACCCGACAACGATACAGCTCACCAATTCCCAGTGTACGAGTTGTCACAGCTCACCAATTAAATTTCACTAAATTTCAGACACTTAGGCTTAATGGTAGGAAAGATATGTCAATATGTCCCCCTTTTTCAATAGGCTATTTTTGTCCTCCGCCGCGAAGCGGTGGGAGGACTTGGAAATGCTAGCCATCTGTCCGTCCTTCCGTCCGTCCGTCCCTCCTTCCGTCCGTCCCACATCTTGTGAACGAGATATCTTGAGAACAATTCAACCGATCGACTTCAAACTTGGGAAGATTTTTCACATCAGTTAGACGGCCGTTGGGATTGATTTTCACTGAGGTACGTAATCCAAGATGGCTGCCATTGACCATATTGGTTTCCATCCGTCTCGCATGTTGTGAACATGACCAATCGACTTCAAACTCGAGACGGTGCTTCACATCAGTTAGACATCCATTGGTATTGATTTTCACTGAGGTAGTATGTAATACAAGATGGTTGCCATTGACCATCCTGGATTCCGTCCATCCTGCATCTTAGGCATCATCTTGTGAACATCAGTAGTAGTGTAAGCGTAAATGGAGTCTCATTCCCCCCGGATGTAGAGGTCATTTGGGGGGGATATGAGGAGGAGAGGTCAAGTGCAGTATAGTTCCGGCAGAATCACCAAAAAGCTACCTACAACACAGGAGAGTTCCAATTGTTGCAGGGGATGTATTCCTCCGCGGTGATGCGGTCCTGGCGGTGATGCGGTCGCGGAAAAAAGCTTCCGCGGAGAAAAAGTAGTGCCTAGATAAAATGGTCCGATGGGGTCGAGTGAGGTACCAAAGTGAAGCATTCGTGAGGGGGCATCAGATGGGCTGGGTGTGGGGTTGAAATATCGGCATTCTGCGCATGCGCGGTGGCCAAAGGGTATGGAAATAGACTTGTTGAGATGTAGGGGAGCCACTAATTGTCCAATGGGGTCGATTGAGGTATCAAAGTGAAGCATTCGTGAAGGGGCATCTGATGGGCTGGGTGTGGGGTTGACATATCGGCATTCTGCGCATGCGCGGTGGCCCAAGGGTATGGAAATAGACGTTTTGGAGCTAGAGGAGCCCCTAATGGGTCGATGGAGTCGAGTGAAGTATCAGTGTGAAGCATGTCCAAGATGGCGGCATGCCGCCATTGTATCCCAAACTGGTGGGTCCAAGATGGCGGCATGATTTACCTTTGGACATGGTGGGTCCAACATGGCGGCAGCTCTTTTCAGTCATGTCATGGGTGTTTTCACAGAATAAATAAATAAATAAATTAATTAATTAATTATTAATTAATAAATAAATAAATAAATAAATAAATAAATAAATAAATAAAAGAAAAAGCGAAACACTTTACAACGAAAGGGTCATAGTGGGACTCGAACCCGGCTCTCCTCGATCTAGAGGCAGATACGTTATCCATTACGCCACGAGCTATAGGCTACAAGCCAAAGTTGAAAATGGTCTATATATGTCTACGGCCCATACTGGCGCACTGGCCAATGTTGAACCTAATGAGAAACCTACTTCTATACATTTGCGGTAGGGTTGTTTGGATTTATTTTCTTAGTGTCGACATTTAGAACATGATAGGAAGTGTCCCGGCACGAAACGGTGAAATTTTTGGAAAAGTACCATATAGCCCATATAGTCCCATACTGGCGCACTGGCCAATGTTTAACCTAATGGGAAACTTACTTCTATACATTTGCGGTAGGGTTGTTTGGATTTATTTTCTTAGTCTCGACATTTAGAACATGATAGGAAGAATCGGTGAAATTTTTGAAAAAAGTCACCGAGGTCTGTATATAGGCATAGGCTATAGGCTGGCTATGGGGGTATAGAACCATCCTGGAAAACCTACTTCTATACATTTGCGGTAGGGTTCTTTGGATTTGTTTTTCACGTCTCGTCATTTAGAACACGGTGGGAAGGGTCCCGGCACGAAACGGTGAAATTTTGGAAAAGTACCATATAGCCCATATAGTCCCATACTGGCGCACTGGCCAATGTTGAACCTAATGGGAAACTTACTTCTATACATTTGCGGTAGGGTTGTTTGGATTTGTTTTTCACGTCTCGTCATTTAGAACACGATGGGAAGGGTCCCGGAGCGAAACGGTGAAATTTTTGGAAATAGTCACCGAGGCCTGGGTAAGCCCATGGGCCTATAGTGCATGGCTATGGGCTATAGACCCATACGGGGTGGACGTTTGGGGATCTAGGGGAGCCCCTAATGGTCCAATGGGGTCATATGAGGTATCAAAGTGAAGCACTCGTGAAGGGGCATCTGATGGGCTGGATGTGGGATTGAAATATCGGCATTCTGCGCATGCGCGGTGGCCAAAGGATATGGAAATAGACGTTTTGGGATCGAGGGGAGCCAATAATGGTCCAATGGGGTCATATGAGGTATCAAAGTGAAGCTTATGTGAAGGGGCATCTGACTCGACTAGTGGGCTGAACTAGTGTCATTCTGCGCATGCGCAGACAGGAAATTCTGGGAAAAGGGTGTTGAAATAGACGTTTTAGGGTTTAGGTGAGCCCCTAATGATCCTATGGTGTCGTATGAGGTCTTATTTTGAAGCACACCTTCCGTTCACGTGACCGGAACTGACCTTTGATCCCACCGCGGTGGAAACCTTTGCGCGCCGGGGTCAAAGGTCAGTTCCGGTCACGTGAACGGAAGCGGAAGTGACCTCACAGAGGTCGTATGCAAGTGTCATTTCCGAGATCTGAGCTCCACAGGCTTTGAGCTCCAAGAGCTCCGATCAAAGAGCTCTGCCACACGGGAGTTCCCACCACCACCACCGGGCGTTGACGCCCATTTGCGCGCCGGGGTCAAAGGTCAGTTCCGGTCACGTGACACGGGACACGGTCACCGAAGATGTCACGGAGATCACCGAAGAGACACGGAGGTACCCGAACATGATACCAGCTAGCGTGCTATAAAAGGGAAGCGGGCTGGCCGTTTCATCAGACACTCTGTCAACCACCAAGATGTTCACTTGTACTACGTGCTCGAAATCATTCACTCGTCTGCACGACTTGCGCCGCCATGAGGCTACCAAGCACGAAGGAACCGCCCGGTATAACTGTACGATATGTACACTGTCGTTTCAGCGCCCGGATCATTTACAGCGCCACACACGTGCACGCCATGAAGTACCCAAGCGTCCATGCGAAGAATGTGGTCGGCTTTTCAAACTGACCAGTCAGTTGCTGCGACACCAACGCACACGACACCCTGTTCCGCAGCCACGTTTGCAGGTAGAAGAGCCCGTAGGCATCAATATCGAAACAGGGGGAACTCCCACCCATCGCACGAGGGTCGATGATGATGTCGCCCTAATTCAACAGTCAAATTCCGACAACAAGACCTTGGGCCAGATTTTGTACGACGTGGAGGGCAAAGTACACTTCGTGGACGAACCCATAAATGTTTCCAGCGATCTGTTACACGAAGACCATCCAGTGAGTGACATTTATCGGCGCCATTGGCCCATGATCCGGCACTCTTTCTACCGTCATCGCCCTATTCAAGATATCTACAATTTCCGACTGACTGACCTCACCCGTCTACGCAACTACGTGGAAGCCAGCTACGTCCTTCAAATTAAATCTGGCGTTGACGCCCATTTGCGCGCCGGGGTCAAAGGTCAGTTCCGGTCACGCGACACGGGACACGGAGGTCACCGAAGATGTCACGGAGATCACCGAAGAGACACGGAGGTGCCCGAACATGATACCAGCTAGCGTGCTATAAAAGGGAAGCGGGCTGGCCGTTTCATCAGACACTCTGTCAACCACCAAGATGTTCACTTGTACTACGTGCTCGAAATCATTCACTCGTCTGCACGACTTGCGCCGCCATGAGGCTACCAAGCACGAAGGAACCGCCCGGTATAACTGTACGATATGTACACTGTCGTTTCAGCGCCCGGATCATTTACAGCGCCACACACGTGCACGCCATGAAGTACCCAAGCGTCCATGCGAAGAATGTGGTCGGCTTTTCAAACTGACCAGTCAGTTGCTGCGACACCAACGCACACGACACCCTGTTCCGCAGCCACGTTTGCAGGTAGAAGAGCCCGTAGGCATCAATATCGAAACAGGGGGAACTCCCACCCATCGCACGAGGGTCGATGATGATGTCGCCCTAATTCAACAGTCAAATTCCGACGACAAGACCTTGGGCCAGATTTTTAACGACGTGGAGGGCAAAGTACACTTCGTGGACGAACCCATAAATGTTCCCAGCGATCTGTTACACGAAGACCATCCAGTGAGTGACATTTATCGGCGCCATTGGCCCTTGATCCGGCACTGTTTCTACCGTCATCGCCCTATTCAAGATATCTACAATTTCCGACTGACTGACCTCACCCGTCTACGCAACTACGTGGAAGCCATCTTCAATGACCAAGCTACGTCCTTCAAATTAAATCTGGCGTTTGGTTATGTGCTGCAGCATAAGGACACAGACCAAGCCCGATATTTTTACCCGAGCAGTAACATCCGGGTATTTGACCAACCGTTTACCATCATTAACCGGGTGTCGCTAGAGACGATGCTGGAGAAACTGGACACCGTGGATCCCTTGGAATGGGCCCAACAACAACGCCCCAACACCAAGTGGACAGTGGAGAGGTGACCAATGTTACGTTTTTCGTTACCAAGCTGATCGACCACCCCCATCGGCTGAATGCGTCACTCATGCACTGATGAATACCATAACATGCCGTACATACTCTATATGTCTACATGTTGATCGTTGACGTTACGGAGGTGACCGAAGAGACACGGAGGTTACCGAAGATGTCACGGCTCGGCCCTCGACTTGGGGATAGTTGAACTGAGTGTGCTAAAAATAGATCACCAGCTAGTGTGCTATAAAGGGGAAGCGGCCTGGCCGTTTCATCAGACACGCTGTCAACCACCAAGATGTTCACTTGCACAACCTGCCAGAAGCTGTTTACTCGTCTAGATAAGTTACGACGCCACGAGGCCTCCATCCACAACGATGCACGGTATACTTGTATAATCTGCGCACGGTCATTCAATCGGGAGGATCATTTACTGCGTCATGAGAGGGCACTCCACGCGGGTGCGACGGTACAATGTAATGATTGTGGCCCACCCTTCAAACGACCCAGTCGGTTAAGACAGCACCAACGTTTGATGCATGCCCCTTCTCTACGGTTTGGGCGACAACATTCCACTAAAGAGGAGCCGCGGAAGGTCAGACCCAGTGAAGATGAACCCGGGGAGACGAACGCCACTGGCGATGCAATGACGAAGAGCCCGCCTATACCCACGGTCCAGGAGGGCCTGGATATCCAGCTAGACCCCAGCGTTACGGTTTCGAGTGATACGCCTGACGACATCGAACATTTTCTGGACGAGTCCATAAATGCTCCTAGCGGTCTCTTACAGGACGCCCATCCAGTGAGTGACATCTATCGGCGCCATTGGCCAATGATACGGCACTGTTTCCACCGTCATCGCCCTATTCAAGACATCTACAATTTCCGACTTACCGACCTCGCCCGTCTACGCAGCTACGCGGAAGCCATCTTCAATGACCAAGCTACGTCCTTCAAATTAAATCTGGCGTTTGGTTATGTGCTGCGGCATAAGGAGACAGACCAAGTCCGATACTTTTACCCGAGCAGTAACATCCAGGTATTTGACCAACCGTTTACCATCACGGATAGGGCGTCACTAGAGAAGATGCTGGAGAAACTGGACACCGTGGATCCCTTGAAATGGGCCCAACAACAACGCCCCAACACCAAGTGGATAGTGGAGAGGGTCACCAATGTTACGTTTTTCGTGACCAAGCTGACCGACCAACCCATCGGTTGAATGCGTCACCCGTGCACTGATGAATACTATAACATGCCGTACATACTCTATATGTCCACATGCTGATCGTTGACTTGAGCTCAGTAAACACTTGTACCTAATGTGACGGTGCGTTAAATAATAAAACATGGTGTTTGATATTTCAATTTGTTTTGCTGTGAACATACTAAACATACCCAGGGCGGCTCCCCCAGCCTGGGTATGATGTAACATTGGGGATAATAAACTGTATGAACATTGCTGAACTTGTTGTTATTCATGTGGTATAATACAGCACAGATTCGGTATGATGCGAGACAGACCTGTATCCTACAGCCCGTAGGGAATAGGGTACACCAGGGTGCGGGTGCAGCACAGGTACACGCGCATGTCTGCGATGCCAAGCTCTGAGCTCCACAAGCTTTGAGCTCCGAGAGCTCCGATTCAAGAGCTCTGCCATACGAGGGCTACCACCACCACCGGGTGTTGGCGCCCGTCAACGCCCTGTGGTGGCGTTGGTGGTGGTGTTGGTGGTGTGTGGTGGTGGTGTTGGTGGTGGTGTGTGGTGGTGGTGGTAGTGTCTGTAAATATAGGAATAGGTGGTGGTAGTGTCTGTAAATATAGGAATAAACATGTGTCCCTCATCAGTCCATGTGAATGACGGACTAGACGCTTGTAATTGCTACAAGATGCCATTTCAAACGACACATTCGGACAAAGGATGGTCCATTTCTACCCCAAACCACCTTCATTCACAACCCCAAAATGCCCACTTTGGCTACTACTCCTATTGATGACGTCACCGATGATGTCACAGATGGAGTGGACATCCTTCAATTCGGGGTCTACACCCCGAGAGCTACAAAATGACACCCCACACGACGCATTCGGAGCAATAGTGCTCCATCTCTACACCAAATACTTGCCTTCACTTCCCCAAAATGGCCACTTCACTTACTACACCCAACTGCGCATACGCAGACTGACGCGACTTGCAGTAAAAAACACTCCATTCTGACTACCCCACAAAAGCTTCACTTTGACACCTCCCACAACCCACTTGGACCATTAGTGGGCCATATCGGCCCCAAAATGTCCATTTCCATACCACGGCCGGCCTGCGCATGCGCAGAATGACGATATTCCTACCCCAAATCCATCCAGTCGGATGCTCCTTCACGACTGCTTTACATTCATAGCTCATACAACTTCATCGGCCCATTAGGGGCTCACCTAGAACCCAAAACGTCTATTTTCATACCCTTGGTCTACTGCGCATGCCCACCACGTCGGATGCGCCTTCACGAATGCTTCACATGGATACCTCATACGACTCCATAGGACACATAGTGGCCCATGTAGACCCCAAAACGTCTATTTCCATACCCTTTCCCCACAATTCCCTGTCTGCGCATGCGCAGAATGGTGACGACCGAAACACTAGTCCAGGCAGATGCCCCGTCATGTGTGCTTCACATGGATACCTCACTTGACCCAATCGGCCCATTAGGGGCTTACCTAGATCCCAAAATGTCCATCTCCATACCTTTTGCCCACAATTCCCTGTCTGCGCATGCGCAGAATATTGACAAGGGCCGAGACACTAGTCCAGACGGATGCCCCCTCATGTGTGTTTCACAGGGATACCTCACTCGTCCCAATCGGCCCATTAGGGGATTACCTAGATCCTAAAACGTATATCTCCATACCTTTTTCCCACAATTCCCTGTCTGCGCATGCGCAGAATGTTGACAACGACCGAGACACTAGTTCAGTCAGATGCCCCCTCATGTGTGCTTTACACTGATACTTCACTCGACTCCATCGGCCCATTAGGGGCTCCTCTAGATCCCAAAACGTCTATTTCCATACCCTTTTCCCACAATTCAACGCCCGAGCCACTAGTTCAGTCAGATGCCCCCTCATGTGTGCTTCACATGGATACCCCATACGACTCCATCGGACCAATAGTGGCTCCCCTAGGTCCCAAAACGTCTATTTCCATACCCTTTTCCCACAATTCCCTGCCTGCGCATGCGCAGAATGGTGACAACGACCGAGCCACTAGTCCAGTCAGATGCCCCCTCAGGTGTGCTTCAAAATAAGACCTCATACGACACCATAGGATCATTAGGGGCTCACCTAAACCCTAAAACGTCTATTTCCACATCCTTTTCCCAGAATTCCCTGTCGGCGCATGCGCAGAATGACACTAGTTCATCCCACTAGTCCAGTCAGATGCCCCTTCACATAAGCTTCACTTTGATACCTCATATGACCCCATTGGACCATTGTCGGCTCCCCTCGATCCCAAAACGTCTATTTCCATACCCTTTGGCCACCGCGCATGCGCAGAATGCCGATATTTCAATCCCACACCCAGCCCATCAGATGCCCCTTCACGAGTGCTTCACTTTGATACCTCATATGACCCCATTGGACCATTAGGGTCTCCCCTAGATCCCAAAACGTCCACCCCGTATGGGTCTATAGCCCATAGCCATGCACTATAGGCCTATGGGCTTACCCAGGCCTCGGTGACTATTTCCAAAAATTTTACCGTTTCGTGCCGGGACCCTTCCCATCGTGTTCTAAATGACGAGACGTGAAAAACAAATCCAAACAACCCTACCGCAAATGTATAGAAGTAGGTTTTCCAGGATGGTCCTATACCCCCATAGCCAGCCTATAGCCTATAGCTATATACAGACCTCGGTGACTTTTTTCAAAAATTTCACCGATTCGCTCCGCGACCCTTCCTATCATGTTCTAAATGTCGAGACTAAGAAAATAAATCCAAACAACCCTACCGCAAATGTATAGAAGTAAGTTTCCCATTAGGTTCAACATTGGCCAGTGCGCCAGTATGGGACTATATGGGCTATATGGTACTTTTCCAAAAATTTCACCGTTTCGTGCCGGGACACTAACCAATCATGTTCTAAATGTCGAGACTAAGAAAATAAATCCAAACCACCCTACCGCAAATGTATTGAAGTAGGTTTCTCATTAGGTTCAACATTGGCCAGTGCGCCAGTATGGGCCGTAGACATATATAGACCATTTTCAACTTTGGCTTGTAGCCTATAGCTCGTGACGTAATGGATAACGTATCTGCCTCTAGATCGAGGAGACCCGGGTTCGAGTCCCACTATGACCCTTTCGCTGTAAAGTGTTTCGCTTTTTCTTTTTTTTTCATTTATTTATTTATTTATTTATTTATTTATTTATTTATTTATTTATTTATTTATTTATTTATTAATTAATTAAAATTTATTTATTTATTTATTTATTTATTTATTCTGTGAAAACACCCATGACATGACTGAAAAGAGCTGCCGCCATGTTGGACCCACCATGTCCAAAGGTTAATCATGCCGCCATCTTGGACCCACCAGTTTGGGATACAATGGCGGCATGCCGCCATCTTGGACATGCTTCACACTGATACTTCACTCGACTCCATCGGCCCATTAGGGGCTCCTCTAGCTCCAAAACGTCTATTTCCATACCATTGGGCCACCGCGCATGCGCAGAATGCCGATATGTCAACCCCACACCCAGCCCATCAGATGCCCCTTCACGAATGGTTCACTTTGATACCTCACTCGACCCCACTGGACCATTAGTGGCTCCCCTACATCTCAACGTCTATTTCCATACCCTGTGGGCACCGCGCATGCGCAGAATGCCGATATTTCAACCCCACACCCAGCCCATCTGATGCCCCC
The DNA here is from genome assembly GCA_036873755.1 of Hanleya hanleyi. Lineage (NCBI taxonomy): Eukaryota > Metazoa > Mollusca > Polyplacophora > Lepidopleurida > Hanleyidae > Hanleya > Hanleya hanleyi. Next base: position 39,459 of record JAVTVY010032669.1, read on the forward strand.
TCACGAATGGTTCACTTTGATACCTCACTCGACCCCATCGGACCATTTTATCTAGGGACTACTTTTTCTCCGCGGAAGCTTTTTTCCGCGACCGCATCACCGCCATGACCGCGTCACCGCGGAGGAATACATCCCCTGCAATAATTGGAACTCTCCTGTGTTGTAGGTAGGGTGCATTCCGGAGATTCTTTTATTCGGCATGGAATAGACTATGGGTCCGTTTTTCGGCCACCAGTTGTCGCAAAACCTTCAACCCAAATCACTTATATGTATATATTTTCTGAAAGAGCATGATGAAACTATTATTTTAAGATATAACACTGCTATGTTATAGAAAAATTTAACTCGAACATTCTCCTCCATGCTTGCTTCATTTTTCCTAGAAAACCCCTTAAAAATGTCGAAAAATGGTCAAATTCGGCTCAATTTCCAGAAAAATCTGTAAGAGCGATTTTAATTAAACTTCTTACACACGTTCCCTGGTCCGGTCTCAACTTAAAAAGGCAAACAAAAGTGGGTGTCAACCTAACCGTTTTTTGTCAGATTTTCTTCCCGTAAATGAGTCCCGATTTTTAGGCACACCCAAGGGGCATAACTGAGGCAGGACAAACTTTACTCCATGATCCCGATCAGCGTGTAGACGAAGCCAGCCCTCGATTTGTACGTACTCGTTTGCAGCGTTGATAATGCTGAATAGGATGGCATTATAGATATAAGCTATTAAGGAGACAAGAAGAATTATGATGTAGCAGAACAAGGGCAGTCTATCGTATTATGAAATTAGAGAGGGGCCATTACTACGAAACCGTGGAGGCCAACCTTAAGGGGCAGGATGTTTTTTACGAAATTAATTATTCACATGTATCGTAATCTCAGAGTGTTTGCGAGTATGGCGGTATACAACACTTGCCAGTTATACATACTAATGTGGGAAATCCGACCGATAACTTTCCCCCTACCCCATCTTTGTTTTGATCACTTTTGCCAATTCTAGCAGGATTTTCGAGAACAAAACTCAAAATTAACCTATTTCTTCTTAATAATGTGCATCCATTCGGCAATATGAAGGCCGTGGTTGCTTTTCCGCTTTCCAATGATAGCGGAAACACGGGAAAATGCAAATAAGAGATGGAACCAAGTCAAATTATTGGTAATTTTCCACTGAATTTCCTCCCAGAAACATGGGAAATACTTCAGAAACTTGAAAAATAATTCGTATACCATAATAATATACATCTATTCCATCCTTTATGGACTGTAAATAGGTTCTCTTGTAAAGAAAATTTACACTGGCAAATTGATATCATTTTGATATGACCTAGTTCTGCCATAATATCTACCGAAATCTCATTCCAGGGGGAGATAACTCCTGTATGGAATACAGTATGCAATAACCTCAATAGTATACTAATGGACACACTGTGGATTATTTTAATCGAACTCCTGGTCTTCTTTCCACCTGCTTCCGAAAATAGCGTTTCAGGTGTAACTAGGCAGTCAAAATTAAACAATCTGGCGTAATGACACATTTCCGCTACGTAACGGAGTCTACATTAAGATAATGCATAGACTCCACTATTGTGCCTTAAAGGGTGCACTCCAGAGATTCTTTCATTCTGCATGGAATAGACTATGGGTCCGTTTTTCGGCCACCAGTTGTCGTAAAACCTTCAACCCAAATCACTTATATGTATATATTTTCTGAAAGAGCACGATGAAACTTATTTTAAGATATACCACTGCTATGTTATAGAAAATTTAAACTCGAACCTTCTTCTCCATGCTTGCTTCATTTTTCCTAGAAAACCCCTTAAAAATGTCGAAAAATGGTCAAATTCGGCTCAATTTCCAGAAAAATCTGTAAGAGCGATTTTAATTAAACTTCTTACACACGTTCCCTGGTCCGGTCTCAACTTAAAAAGGCAAACAAAAGTGGGTGTCAACCTAACCGTTTTTTGTCAGATTTTCTTCCCGTAAATGAGTCCCGATTTTTAGGCACACCCAAGGGGCATAACTGAGGCAGGACAAACTTTACTCCATGATCCCGATCAGCGTGTAGACGAAGCCAGCCCTCGATTTGTACGTACTCGTTTGCAGCGTTGATAATGCTGAATAGGATGGCATTATAGATATAAGCTATTAAGGAGACAAGAAGAATTATGATGTAGCAGAACAAGGGCAGTCTATCGTATTATGAAATTAGAGAGGGGCCATTACTACGAAACTGCGGAGGGCCACCGTAGCTTTTTGGTGATTCTGCCGGAACTATACTGCACTTGACCTCTCCTCCTCATATCCCCCCCAAATGACCTCTACATCCGGGGGTGATGAGACTCCATTTACGCTTACACTACTACTAACATCATAATTTAAAAACAACTCAACCAATCAACTTCAAACTTGGAAAGGTGCTTCACATCAGTTAGATGGCCATTAGTATTGATTTTCACTGAGGTACGTAATCCATGATGGCTGCCATTGACCATCTTGGATTCCGTCCGTCCCTCATCTTGTGAATGCGGTATCGCGAGAACAATTCGTCCGATTGACTTCAAACTTGAGAAGGTGCTTCACATCAGTTAGATGGCCATTGGTATTGATTTTCATTGAGGTAGTATGTAGTCCAGGATGGCTGCCATTGACCATCTTGGATTTCACTCACCCATATTGTACCCATCTGTGTTGTGAACGTGATATCTTGATCTATTCTACCTATCGATTTATAAAACTCACCATCCACAAATCCATATACAACTCAGACTTACATTCCAGTGTTACACTACCCATTACTGCTTTCCAAACCTCCTCAAATTGTCTCAACAATTCGAGATAAACGTTCCACATACACATATCCACTTTGCAAGTTATATTTAAGGAGATATTGGAATATGCTGTATGCTCTCAAACAGGCTACTTGGCGGAGGACCTGCTAGCTACTCAGCTTGTTGTTTTTGGTTTGAGTCCCCCCCCCCCAATTGTTCTTTTTCTTTAGTTGACATTGATATGATCCCCACGTGACGTCACTCAATTCGATTACATAAACAAGTCATGATATATTATAACTCTGACATAATTGGTAGTATTTACTATAGGTCAGACTGATTGTGCTACAATTAAGTGTGATTGGATCGTTTAAAGACACATGCCCCCTTTTTCGATGAAACAAAACAAATAGCTGTAGTGTGTGATTTCGACATCAATAAGAAAATAGAAAGTCGTGGTATAGATGAAAATTATCTTGCCTGTGGGGTGAACAAATTTCTTAAATAAGGCTTTTTTCAACTTGGCTCTCAGGCAGAGAACGCAAACAACACAGTTTCTTGCTTCAATATTCTATTCATGACACACATGGATTACAAAGCATCTGACCGACATCTCGTATTTTATTCCGCTCCTCTTACTGAGAGCTTCATAGAATTCATCCGAGTTCACATGATGGTTTTCGTGGTATAGCTTATATGGTACCATCGCGTGGGTGTTGTTGCGTAGTATATGTGTACAAAGTTTGGTGACTCAGTCGTATTTATATACTCAGAACATAGGGGAGGAACAATTTGGACGATGGCTAGCTACTGAATGTCAAATCTGACGTTTACAGAGCACCATTGTGTAGATGTAGTATATGTGTACTAAGCTTGATGGCTCTAAACCACTTGGCAAGAGCGTCAACGTACGCTATCTGTGACAGACAGACAGACAGACATACGGACGGACATTTCAGGCCGGTTCTTTTAATAGTATAGCCAACTTATTACGCCGATTGTACTGATATGAACTATAATTGGAAGATATAAATACAAAAATATATATAAACAAATAGAATACTTCAGTGTTTCGTTTGCTAGCAAGAAGATTATATCACGATACTTCAATACAACACGAATTTCTCTTCTACCACAAGTCACGATGATCACACATTATTCCTTCATAGAGCTGAAATGGTTAACCCTATCTGGCCTGAGCGATTTGGGGTGTATCGCAGCCTTGGGGGGGGGGGCGGAAAGTGCCCCCCCCCAATATATTTTCTCTACCACTAAGGCTAGAGCGCTGAAACTTACCACACAGTATCTTTGGTTCAAGCTCTACCGAGAAATGTAAAAAAATCCAAGATGGCCGCCATGATGACGTAACAGTGACGTCATCTTCTCGGAAGCCATTTTTCGGCCTTTTGGGGGTCGATTTTTCGAAATTTTCATTTTTCCGATTTTTCTCTCGAAAAAAATCAAATAAAATATAGAATAATTAGTTTTGCATGAATAAAATACTTTCAAGGCCTTTTATGCAAGGAAAATGTGAAGAAATGGAGCGACAAGATTGAAAAACACGACTTTCGTTGATACCACATGGCCGCCATTTTGAATTTACTCATGATCCTCTTTCCGTGGGTATATGAAAATGGGCTCAAAATGATCCCAATAAGATAAGCTTAAAAGTCACTAAGTTTCAGCCTCCTCGGTTTTGATGTTTCGGAGCAGCAGAGAAAAGTTCACTAGGGGGGCACTTTCCGCCCCCCCCCCCCCAGGCCAGGTAGGGTTAAAGTTTATGTGGCTACATTTCATTGGTTGATTTAAAAACAAGAAAAATATTGCGAAAGAAAAAAACAAAATGTTCACCATGTGACAGCTCGAAAAAAGAAAGAAGAATAAATTAACAAAAAATTGTTGTGGTTCTGCCGAAGGAAAAAAATATGGAGTTTTTTTTTTGTACTGTGAATTTATTTCCACCCTAACCCTTTCACGGTTTCATAGATTTCGACGACATTATTCTTAGGTAAAATAATCTAGTATTTGAGATGTGACGTTTAAACTGATGACCAATTTCCGAATATTTCTCCTTCAAGCGACGAATAAAAGATTGTTGTTGTGTTTTTATTTCAGTGGGACTACATCGTCTGCTGTAATTGAGAGGACAATGGAAGACTTATCAGTAAAACTGGAACCTCTTGATCAAGCGACAGGATCATTGATGCAAGACGATGGGATAACGTACCAGTATTCTGCAAATGTATCTATGGAAGATGGAGATATAACCGTGGAGACAGAACCAACAACCCAGTATGAGGATGGAGAACAACAAGGTTGTGTTGAGCATGATCCATGTGAACAATTACCGGTAAGCCGCCAAATACAGATGTCGATTGGATTAGAAGCAGATCCACAAAAGTCGCTCCACATTCTACTTGTCGATTATGTGGATCTGGCATCAACACCCTCATATCCATGTTCTGAGTACTGACCAATTACAGATTTTCTCCTCGATTTATGGATGTATGTCTAAAACGTCAAGCTTAGGCCACAACTACGTGGGAATGATAGGTTGTCCTCGTGAACAGAGATATATCTCCATGAATTGATCGATATATGTAAATTCTATTGATATTAACAGAGGATATCATCGCCGTTTCCAGAGAATAAAATATTGATCCGATGAATCAAAAAAAAATATACGAGATGATATTTGCATATACCGTGAGACAGGCCAGACGTTTGACCTTGATCTGCCGAAGGCTACATGTAGGTCTTTTAACACAGAAACCCGGTTCTTGTCCCCGGATCTTAAATAATCGATATGCAAGATAGGGAGCGTTATTTTCAGATCTGGTTTTAATTACACGCAACAGCTTTTGAATACGGTTTTAATGGCTCTTGGTGGAATGTGCTATAAGTTTATATTAAATTCCGAAAATCTATGTGATTATGCAAAGAGATTCTCGAAGATGTATTCAATAACTGACCATATTGAAGTTCAAAGAAATGTTGATGTAAAAATAAGGCTGATGATGTTTTCTATTTGATTTAGTCCTTTATCAAGAAGTGTTCTGATGACGAGCAGTCACGTGTCGATGATTTCTTCTGCGATAGACCTTTTCCTGTGGCCATGTATATGATAGACGTCAAGACAGCAGAGAAAACAAAACTGCTCAACGAATCTTTGAGATTTTGCAACCCAGAAATGGACAATAAAGGAAGAACGACACCTGAAAGAGTTCATACTTGTGAAAAGCCATACAAATGTAAAAATAGCTTTTCACAGAATGGATACCTAAGGAAACATCAAATAACACAAACTGGTGAAAAGCTATACAAATGCTCCTTCTGTCCATATAGCTGTTCACAGAAAGGGAGCCTGAAGGTTCATGAACGGACACATACTGGTGAAAAGCCATATAAATGCTCACACTGTCCGTATAGCTGTTCACGGAAAGAGAACCTGAAGGATCATGAAAGGACACATACTGGTGAAAAGCCATACAAATGCTCCCGCTGTTCATATAGCTTTTCACAGAAAGGACATCTTATGCGTCATGAAATGACACATACTGGTGCAAAGCCATATAAATGCTCACTCTGTTCACTTGGCTGTTCAAACAAATGGAACCTGAAGAAACATGAAAGAATCCACACTGGTGAAAAACCGTATAAATGCTCACTCTGTCCATACAGCTGTTCACACAGAGGAAACCTGAAGGAACATGAAAGGGCACATACGGGTGAAAAACCATATAAATGTTCACTCCCAGAAATGGACAATAAAGGAAGAACGACACCTGAAAGAGTTGATACTTGTGAAAAGCCATACAAATGTTCGCTCAGTCTAAATAGCTTTTCACAGAACGAAGACCTAAGGAATCGGCAAATAACAAACACTGGTGAAAACCCATACAAATGCTCAGTCTGTTCATATAGCTGTTCACAGAAAGGACGCCTGAAGGATCATGAAAGGACGCATACTGGTGAAAAGCCATATAAATGCTCACACTGTCCATATAGCTGTTCACAGAAAGGAAGCCTGAAGGTTCATGAAAGGACACATACTGGTGAAAAGCCATATAAATGCTCACACTGTCCATATAGCTGTTCACGGAAAGAGAACCTGAAGGATCATGAAAGGACACATACTGGTGAAAAGCCATACAAATGCTCCGGCTGTTCATATAGCTGTTCACAGAAAGGACATCTTAGGCGTCATGAAATGACACATACTGGTGCAAAGCCATATAAATGCTCACTTTGTCCATTTGGCTGTTCACACAAATGGAACCTGAAGAAACATGAAAGAATCCACACAGGTGGAAAAACCATATAAATGCTCACTCTGTCCATACAGCTGTTCACACAAAGGAAACCTGAGGGAACATGAAAGGGCACATACTGTTGAAAACCCATATAAATGTTCACTCTGTCCATATATCTGTTCACAGAAAGGGCACCTAAATAAACATTAAAGGACACATATTATTGAAAAGCCATACAAATGCTCACTCTGTCCATATAGCTGTTCACAAAGGAACCTTGAAGGATCAGGAAGGGACACATACTGGTGAAAAGCCATACAAATGCCCCAGCTGTCCATATAGCTGTTCACAGAAAGGAAACCTTAGGCGACATGAAAGGACACCTACTAGTGCAAAGGCATACAAATGCCCACTGTCCAAATAGATGTTCACAGAAAGGAAACATGAAGCATCATGAAAGGACACAAACGTGCCAAGCCATATAAATTCTCACTCTGTCTGTTTAGCTGTTTACAGAAAGGGAGCCTAAAGGTACATGAAAGAAACCATACTGGTGAAAAACCATATAAATGTTCACTGTCCATATAGCTGTTCAGAGAAAGGGAACCATAATAAGACACATACTGGTGAAAACCATAAACTTGCTCCCGCTGTCCATGCACATGTAGCTGTTCAAAGATAAGAAGCCTATAGGAACACGAAATAACGCATAATAGTGAAAAGATCATAGGAATGTGCTTTGCATAGTGCGCGTTTTGGCTTTTGCCTATACGTTTTTAGTATGAATTGTGTACTATATTGAAATGGGATACCTTGAACGAGTAATAAATGTTTTCGTAGATGCCGTGTCATTACAGCGAAATATTGGGGATGTCCATGTCATCAGTGACGTCATCAGTAGAAGTAGTAGCGTAATCTGGCATTTTGGTAGTGCGTGCGGCGGGGAAGGGGAGAGGTGTTTCAGTGATTGAGGGGCCACTCTTGGTCCGGAAGCTTTATCGCCGTCACAGACAAAGGAGTTTTTCGCATGTAAACCTCACACATCCTTTATATAACTATACTGAAAATAAAACCAAAAATATTTCTTTTGTATGTATGTCATATTTAATGTTGGGTTTATTAAACGAAGATGTACCCAGAAAATGTACCCAGAAGAAAATTTTCATAAATTTCCAGGGAGAGTTTTCTTCGCAATTAATGGAAAGAGGGGCACTTTTCCTATCCAATTAAAAAAAGGGTATTTTTTAACAGCAAAATGAGAAATTATTGAGTGAAATCCTTTTGTGAAAATCTCCCTGAAATGGTTCTAGACTATAACATGAAGTCATTTTTTTTCGGTGCAGGGTTTCATCTAGTGATGATTTGTTATGCAATTTATGCTTCCCCCCCCCCCCCCCACCCAAAAAAAGAAAGACCAAAAGACTCTCCTCCCCCTTTATTACAAAAACTAAAATTCACACAATATGCATAAAATGATATCTTATTTCATTTTAAAAGACGATAATCAGTCTTGATAGCATATCTGACCAGCTAAGACCCCACGCCTAGTATGACAGTGGGACTTTCCGGTCTTTTCGGACGTTTTATTTATTACAGAATAAAGATTAATTTTATTTTCGTCAGTGAATCGTCTTGGATCGCAAGGCAAGCCTTTGATAATAAAATCAGTCATGTTGCTTGACTAGTAGGCTTAAAACCGCCTATTTGTGAGTATATGCCAAGCAGCTAAACTTGACGTGTTTACTGTACATGTTTTCTTTAGCCACTTGCATCATCCGAACGCATGACACGATCATACGTAGAAACTTCTGCTCGTAGTGTAAAGTGAAACCTGAAATGCCCTTAGCAAGCTACATGTAAGATGGCCACTTGGTATATATTCACAAATTGGCGCTAGTCCTATACTCAATGTGAACTGCTCCCAGCAGATCAGACTTAAAAAAAGACAGGTAGTCAGTCACTACCTGACGATGAAGACAGTAAATTCTTTGGAAGCTTTAGTGAGGTGGCTTAGGGCCATATTTTGGGAAGATCGTGACACGCTGGACCAAAGCACCAAACTTGGCACACCCATCACTTGAGACATATAGAACAATATCAGAAGGGGTGCCCGTTGCTCTGGGCTCTGTGATGCCCTCTGGTCCCCAAAAGGGCATCTGAGGGGCAATATTGCTATTCAAAGAATAGTTAGCCTCCCAACAGCTTCGTTATTTTTATTATCCTTAAGGCTGGGAAGCTGAAACTTGCCACACCGTATCACTGGTTCAAGCCCTACCAGAAAATGTCACAAAATCCAAGATGGCAGCCATGATGACAACATTTTCCAAGAATAAGCCATTTTCCTGACGATTTTCGGTCATATTTTTCGATTTTTTTTTCTATTTATGCAATTTCTCCGCAAAAACTGCATGATAAATTAGTAAATATTAATGTAATGTGAAATAAAATAGTTTTTGTCCACTTTTCATCGAGGAAAAGCAGAAATTTTGAAGAAATATGTCAAAAAACTCAATTTTCTGGTACCCCACGTGACCGCCATCTTGAATTTACCAATGATCCTCTGCTCGGGGGGTCATGTAAATAGGCTCAAAAGGACCCCAGTATGATAAACGATAAAGTCCCGAAGTTTCAGTTCTCCAGTTTTTGTCGTTCCGGAGATGGGGCAGAATATTTGGTGGGGGGGGGGGGGGCAGGCCAGGTAGGCTTAATATTGAAGGAATACGAGGAAAACAGAACTTTCCAGTTACACCCTAATATCATCCATTTTCAATTACCTAATGATGCTCTGCTCCGAGTATTATGTATTATGCTACAGGCTCATAATAACTTCAATATCATAAGCTATAACTGCGCTAAGTTACAGCTCTCAACGTTTATTATACCCCCGACACGTAGTGTAGGGGGCGTATACTGGTTTCAGCTTGTCCGTCCGTCCGTCCGTCCGTCCCTCCGTACGGATGTCCGTACGTCCGTCCGTAACATTTCGTTTCTGGAGCATAACTTGACAACCGCCAGTTGGATTCCTCTCAAATTTGGTATGCAGCTACCATACCATGAGACCTTGCTTGGGATTGCGTTTGGCGCATGTGCGTCTACAGGTGGCGCCACCTAGGGTCATTCCGTAACATTTCGTTTCCGGAGCATAACTTGACAACCGCTACTTGGATTCCTATCAAATTTGGTATGTAGCTACCTTACCATAAGACCTCGCTTGGGATTGCGTTCGGCGCATGTGCGTCTACAGGTGGCGCCACCTATGGTCAAAAGTTTCTCATGTCAGTCCCTAACATTTCGTTTCCGGAGCATAACTTTACAACCGCTACTTGGATTCCTTTCAAATTTGGTATGCAGCTGCCATACCATGAGACCTCGCTTGGGATTGCGTTTGGCGCATGTGCGTCTACAGGTGGCGCCACCTAGAGTCAAAAGTTTCTCAAGTCAGTTCGTAACATTTCGTTTCCGGAGCATAACTTGACAACCGCCAGTTGGATTCCTCTCAAATTTGGTAAGCAGCTACCATACCATGAGACCTTGCTTGGGATTGCGTTTGGCGCATGTGCGTCTACAGGTGGCGCCACCTGGGGTCATTCCGTAACATTTCGTTTCCGGAGCATAACTTGACAACCGCTACTTGGATTCCTCTCAAATTTGGTATGTAGCTACCTTACCATGAGACCTCGCTTGGGATTGCGTTTGGCGCATGTGCGTCTACAGGTGGCGCCACCTATGGTCAAAAGTTTCTCATGTCAGTCCGTAACATTTCGTTTCCGGAGCATAACTTGACAACCGCTACTTGGATTCCTTTCAAATTTGGTATGCAGCTGCCATACCATGAGACCTCGCCTGGGATTGCGTTTGGCGCATGTGCGTCTACAGGTGGCGCCACCTAGGGTCAAAAGTTTCTCAAGTCAGTTCGTAACATTTCGTTTCCGGAGCATAACTTGACAACCGCTACTTGGATTCCTCTCAAATTTGGTATGTAGCTACCTTACCATGAGACCTCGCTTGGGATTGCGTTTGGCGCATGTGCATCTACAGGTGGCGCCACCTAGGGTCAAAAATTTTTCTTGTTGGTCCGTAACCTTTCGTTTCCGGAGCATAACTTGACAACAGCTAATTGGATTCCTCTCAGATTTGGTATGTAGCTACCTTACCATGAGACCTTGCTTGGGATTGCGTTTGGCGCATGTGCGTCTACAGGTGGCGCCACCTATGGGCAGAATTTTCTCAGTTGGTCCGTAACATTCCATTTCTGGAGCATAACTTGACAACGGCTGATTAGATTCTTCTCAAATTTTGTATGTAGCTGCCATACCATGAGACCTAGCTCAGGATGTTGCATATGCGTCTACAGGTAGTAAGTTTAATATTTCACTTCCCATTTACTTCCTTTTCCTCTTCAATATGGTTATCCAGATGACAGTAATTCGCCTATCTGTTGCAACAGCCCATTTCAAGTCTACACGGTTCTAGTGGTAACAACAGTTAGGTAAAACACAATATGCCTGCATAACCCCATTCTCAACAATCATTATTAACATCAATTTTGTGAACAATCCATTAAACTCATCTGAGTATCGTCACGACACATGCATAGACAATCCGTTAACCGCACTCCAACCGAGCGAGGTCTCATTGTCAACTAGTTACATACTGTGCCGCCACTCATAACATGTATACTTATATTCCTCTACAAATACTCGTCAATTCCTATCAAATGTGCATCCGGGGGGTATCTTGTAAGCATGCTTACTGATGATTTCCACTGCCACAATCCCATTCAGCTTACTCGTGAAACGTTAACCACCCCCATGTATCTATGCCCTTACGGGGGGTATCTTGCAAGCAGCCTTACTGATCATTTTGATCAAATGTGTGCATCCCTCAGACTATGCTCTAGTTCATTTTGGATCACCAGGGACAAATTGTCTTAGAACGAAGTGGGGTGGCTGAAACCACCGAAACCAATTAGGTTTACATAATCGCCTGTGTAAAAGGAAACAATCCCTATTTTCATGTAAAACTGGAGGGTTCAGCTTTCCATCTCCTAAAATGGGGGGAAAAAGTTGGACATAGTCAAGGCTGGCCACGTTAGTTTTTATACGCCCGCCAAAAGGCGGACGTATTATGTGATGGCGGTTTCCGTCCGTGTGTCCGTCTGGGCGTGTGTCCGTCCGTCCGTCTGTCCGTCCCTCGTGTCCGGTCTATATCTGGGACAGTTTTCTATCTGCAGTTCCAATTTTTGGTGAGTGGATACCCTACGGGTAGACGATGTGTCGCGTACCAAAATCAAGGTCGAGGTCAGAGGTCAAAGGTCACTGGCCTCAAAAACAGGAAAGCACTGAAGTGTTCGTGTCCGGTCTATATCTGTGAACGTTTTCTATACACAGTTGCAATTTGGATATGAGTGGATACACTAGGTGGAGACGATGTGTCGCGTACAAAAATTGAGGTCGAGGTCAGAGGTCAAAGGTCACTGTTGCCTAAAATCAGGAAATCGTTGATCATTGACAGTTTTCTATCTACAGTTCTAATGTTTGGTGAGTGGATGCTCTAGGGGGGGAATAATGTGTTGCATACCAAATGTAGGTCGAGGTCAGAGGTCAAAGGTCAGTGTGACCGAAAAATCAGGAAATCATTAAAAATTTCAATTTTTTGTGAGTGGGTTCAATAGGAGGAAATGAAGTGTCGCATACCAAATAATAGGTCACGGTCAAAGGTCACCGTGACCCCAAAATCAGGAAATTATTAAAAATAACATTTTTTTGAGTCAGTAGATACATTAATGGGACACGATGTGCCACCTACCAAAATGTAGGTCACGGTCACTGTGACCCCAAAATCGTGAAATTGTTAAAAATCATGATTTTTTGAGCCCATTGAGAAATTACAGGAAGCCGTTTTGTCATGTACCAAAATTTAGGTCAAGGTCAATAGTCTAGGTCACTGTGACCCCCAAAATCATGAAATTCACAAAAATCATGATTTTTTTTGTGTCCATTGATACATTGAGGGAAGACGATGTGTCGTGTACCAAAAGTTATGTCAAGGTTAAGGTCACTTCGGCCTCAAAATCAGGAAATCATTAAAATAACCTATTTCTGCAAATACATACATTAAAGAGACATGATGTGTTTCATATCAAAATGTGGGTCAAAGGTCAAGGTCACTGACCTCAAAATCAAGAAATCATTAAAAGTCGCATTTTCATATGCCTGTCGAAGACGAAGTCGTGTAATGCGATGTGTAATGCGTCCATTAACATTTGTTGTCCATGCGATATCTCTAGTTTCAAGGTATGGACTGGTACCAAACTTTGAGTATACCTTACTCACATGGCAAAGAGGAGCCATACAGTTTGAAATCAATTTGTCAAAGGTCAAGGTCACAGTCCCCCAAAACTGAATCAAGTTTAGCTGACTCTATGTGTTACATGTAGGTTGGAATATTCAGATTATATGGCATTTGTCCTGTGGTGTTGTCTCTCATGTTTGAAACAGGTACATTTAGTTAACTGTTGTGAAATTAAAACCATTCATTTACTAATTTAACTGGGAGAGGGGTCCTTTATGAACTTCATACCCGTTTATTAACTCAAGAATAACTGCTTAACCCAAATATGTGTTATGCGAACATTTTTTTGGTAACCCTTCTCTGATTAGCATAACCCATCACTATTGTATACAGGTTAATATCGGTAATTCAAGTGAACTGAAAATGTGTTACGCATAATGAAAATTGCGTAACCAAACCTATTGTTCGCGCAATTTTTGCAGCCCTGTTCATGAAGAATTCTCTTGCCTGAAAGGAATCCATTTGCAGGAAAACTACTATTTTCTTGTGTTTGACTGTTGTCGATTTCAGTATTGGATATGTGAGCTCTTGACTCCTGATTCAAGGTCAACTTGTTACCAAGAGTTAAGCTCATTTTAGTTTGTCATTTCAGTCTAAGATGTGATATATGTTACATTCTCAGAAGCACAAAATACGGGCGTATATTGAAGGCCCTTGGGCTCTTGTTTGCATTTTAGTCGCCAGATGTCGTCAGTTTTTCCAACCTTTTGCGTATTGCTCCAATTTATTACCTGTACACGGTAGGATTCTGCTGGTGGATTGTTAGCCCACGAGGCCCGCCCTCTGTACATGTTATTCGACAAATATATGTTTTGGTGGGGAATGTAAGCCATACTACGTCGGGCATTACAGGTTAACTTTTCTGGGCATTCTTGCATTTACCTGGTTTACCCCATATTGCGGTGTTTACTCCATCGGACGCACTCGATGCTCATCCATTAACATCGGATGAGTTAACTGCTTGAGCTGATCTGTCATCACAGCTCCCCAGCTAGGTTAATCTAATTCCGCTTAAGCCGGTGCTAGAGGCCGTTTGGATACTTCATAGTCTCCACATGGACAGCTGCAATAACAGCACGGCTGAGATACTAAGGCTACTTCCGAGAATCCAACGCATTCTCGGGTCCGAATGTGAGGTGCCGAGGGAAGCTTTTCTGTAGAGTCATATGGTTGCTTTTTAGACGTCAATTTTTTACGCCTCTTGCATATCGCTCCAATTTAGACTTTCGGTCTTAATGGAGTTTCTTTTGTGCGATTGCTCTGGCATACGCCGCTGTCCAGATCATGTCCGACGTGTTTAATATAAAATTGCGGATCGAATAACCGTTGCGGGGAAACTCGTTTCCTTATGGCCTCCAACGCCTGTCTTGGCGTCCATGCTTCCTCAGAACAGATCCTGCCATATCCTTGGGTTCACTGCATTAGTCTTGTAATCCTCAAGTATGGGGTTGGGTTGGGCCTTCACGGTTTGGTGACGAGAGTAAATTTCGCAGCTGGTAGTATGGAGGGGTCCGCTGGTTGGGAGCGGGATGGAGTTGATGCCCGCTGAACAGGAGCTGCTGGGTGTTAACCCTGTGGATGGTCTGAGTGTCGTAGATTCACTCCGACTTTGTGGTGGCCGGTGTCCGGGTTACTCGTTGCGACTTGAAATGCCTGCATGAAAAGGTTGAACTTCTGTGCATAATTGCGAACACGCGAATTTTAGCTCTGTCGATGGGATTGGAGAACAGCACGAAGTATTGGAAGCTATGCCTGGACGCCCTCCCTTGAGGAAAGAGATTCTTGGTCAAATAAATGACGACAGATTCCGATGATGGGATGCTTTGTTGAAAAATCGACGATGTTGTCCTTGGCTGTATTCATCAGATCATCCAGTACTTCCATGTTGGTCTACTCGATCGACATCATGAGGATTCATGCCTGGGACGAAGCTTACAATTTTTAGCCTTGCAGTTTCGCAGGCGGGCTGTCACTGGCTGTCGAAGTGGATCTTACTCCAGTTAAGACACCAGGACGTCTTGCCACACTCCGACGAGTGGCTGACCGCCATCGTATAAGGATGCTCTACTTCCCTTGGTGGAACCATAGCTAGACACTGCGGTGAATCTTGTCTATGCACCAGAAGAATATGTCTGAGCATGTTGTCGCGACGAGAGAGTCTCTTCTGACAGAATGTAGAATATTCGACATGGTGATCGCTCAGAGGATGGTGACAGACGGACTCTAATGATTCACATACGACCTTACATGACAACTCACTCACTCATCAGTTGTGTATAAAGGTGATCTGGGGACCGATTTAGGGACCATAACTCTGTTGGCCCAATTCCTGGTTTTCTCCCCTGATTCGTATATTTCTGCCCCTAAATCAGCCCAGACGCCCTTTTATTACTTATCAATGTTAGTTGTCATCGCACCGATCATGTCCGGCAATCTCCGGAAATATAATGGTCAATAAGCCTTTCTTCGTGCCCTTTCTGCACTTGGGGCATTTCCGTCAAACCAGTTAATTACAGTATACAAAAGAACCAAGAAGCCGTACGCTGCAGTGACTTCCATTGTTAAACCTAATGGGAAACCCACGCTTGGACATCTGCGGTATGGAGTTTGGCCCCTTGTTTTCTTTGTCTCGTGACGTAGAATACGATGGGAGGGGTCGTGAGTCCATTTAGACTTTCGATCTTAATGGAGTTTCTTTTGTGCGATTGCTCTGGCATACGCCGCTGTCCAGTTCATGTCCGACGTGTTCAACATAAAATTGCGGATCGAATAACCTTTTCGGGGAAACTCGCTTCATTATGGCCTCCAACGCCAGTCTCGGCGTCCATGCTTCCTCAGAACAGATCCTGCCATATACTTGGGTTCACTGCATTAGTTTTGTAATCCCCAAGTATGAGGTTGGGTTGGGCCTTCACTGTTGGGTGATGAGAGTAAATTTCGCAGCTGGTAGTATGGAGGGGTTCGCTGGTTGGGAGCGGGATGGATTTGTTGCCCGCTGAACAGGAGCTGCTGGGTGTTAACCCCGTGGATGGTCTGAGTGTCGTAGATTCACTCCGACTTTGTGGTGGCCAGTGTCCGGGTTATGGGTGGTTTGTCAATCGGCGATCTTCGGGGGTATGACCGTTTACGTCTAAAAACAGATAGGCATACGGACGACTCGTTGCGACTTGAAATGCCTGCATGAAAAGGTTGAAGTTCTGTGCATAATTGCGAACACACAAATTTGAGCTCTGTCGATGGGATTGGAGAACAATTCGAGGCAATATCCCTGGACGCCCTTCCTTGAGGAAAGAGATTCTTGGTCAAATAAATGACGGTAGATTCCGATGATGGGATGCTTTGTTAAAATAATTGGCGATGTTGTCCTTGGCTGTATTCATCAGATCATCCAGTACTTCCATGTTGGTCTACTCGATCGACATCATGAGGATTCATGCCTGGGACGAAGCTCACAATTTTTAGCCTTGCAGTTTCGCAGGCGGGCTGTCACTGGCTGTCGAAGTGGATCTTACTCCAATTAAGACACCAGGACGTCTTGCCACACTTCGACGAGTGGCTGACCGCCAGCGTATGAGGATGCTCCTCTCCCCTTGGTGGACCCATAGCTAGACACTGCGGTGAATCTTGTCTATGCACCAGACGAATATATCTGAGCATGTTGTCGCGACGAGAGAGTCTCTTCTGACAGAATGTAGAATATTCGACATGGTGACCGCTCAGAGGATGGTTACAGACGGACTCTAATGATTCACATACGACCTTACATGACAACTCACTCACTCATCAGTAGTGTATAAAGGTGAGCTGGGGACCGATTTAGGGACCATAGCTCTGTTGGCCCAATTCCTGGTTATCTCCCCTGATTCGCACATTTCTGCCCCTAAATCAGCCAAGATGCCCTTTTATTACTTATCAATGTTAATTGTGCATAAAAGTTCAACTTTTCATTTACCAATTTTATATAATTTGTGCATGCTATATGATGATGTGTTTTGACAAAACTATTTCCGATATTCTGGTTCATGACCCTTTAGGTCAGTTATTATGAACATTTGCGAACACAGCTATTCGTGAGAAACAGTTATATAAGTTTCAATTTATATGATTTAACATTGTGTAGTTATGTAAGTACACTGAATTGAACTTTGTGAATCCCAAAATTTGGGATGCGTGTTTAGATAATGAGACATATAGCTGAGCAGTGTGTCTAAACTTTATCGAAGGTCTGAGGATTTATTTTTTAGTTAACTTGACCCTGTAATGTCAAACCATAGTATAAAAAGGGATGACCGGCACATACAGGCAGACTAATACCATCAGGTCTCAATGAAGGCTAATTCAACATCACGTCTCGATGATAGATGTACTATCTCCCAGTTTTGAAAGACAGTTACAAAATGGTCTGATGTTAATGAAGTTGTATTGGTCTGCCTGCCAAATGCTGCCGATCATTCCTAATTTAGGGGAATGAATTTTCAATAAATCAGCTTAATATTCAGCAGACATGGATTTCGTCGTTAATTGTTGTATCCTGTCTCATTTAAAGAGGCCACCAAGTCTTCGAGAAATCTCGTAAGCCGAAACTGGAATCTATTATCTGCACGGGTTTTATAGAGACCATCACCCGAGTCCACAGACGACTTTGCGTTACAACATCTTAAGATCGCGCACAGGCCCTTGTCGTCTTGAAGGCCGAATATTCTATAACCTGTTAGCCTGCAATGGATCACCACAGCGTCATACACCCCTACACCATCCACCGAGGCCACACCTGGCAGCACCCGTCCAGCATTCATACCATCAGTGCCGGAATATCACCCAACCGTGAAGGACCAACCCAAACCCGTACAAGGGAATGAACACAATGTGACCTCGAGGATATGGAATAATTTTTTCAAAGAAAGTATGGACGCTGGGCGCGACGTTGGAAGTCTCACCACATGGTATTCGAAAGAGAAAGCTGCAATTTTAGCCCATAACACATCGGTACCCTGATTACGACGGGCATTACGTCAGCAGTATGTCGACCTCGGGACTCATATGAAATTGCTGGACAAGGACCCGGTCCATATGGAAATAGAAAGAACAGCGTTAATGTTGAAAACCCCAGGCATCAACTGGACAGCGGCGTATGTCAGAGCGATGGCTCGAAAGAAACATTCGAACGCATCATTAAGATCAAAAGCGTGCCTCTATAAATAGCCCACACGACATCATTTTCCTTATTTCACCGTGAGCACTAGAGTCCACCTTGCTTGATGTAAATATTGAACCCAGCAACGGGGATATTCTAGCCGAAGCCTTACATCAAGCCGATGTTCAAGTCGATGGTATTATTGATGCAGCTCTAGGTGGATCCACCGAGACCGTTCAGCACCAACGCATGCGTTGTAAACTTATCACGCTCATAGACGACATACAATGGGTGACCCGGGTATGTCTTCTGCTTCGTAAGAAACAGATAGTACCCGAAGAGGATACAAACACAACTACCCGTGCCCAAAATCTGCTGGCCCTGCATGAGGCATTTCAAACCTTTATGGAGACGCAACTGAAGACGGAAAATGGCAAGGCTTTGGTGTAAGACCTCTCATTGAAAAGGTAATATCCTGGACAAAAGACTAACAATACAACTTGCAGCAGATCCTTTGTCAATTATACTTCGTGAGTCTTCCACCAAATCGTTGCCCGGCAAATTATCTTCTTCAACCCCCAACAAAATGATGTGCGTCCATATATTAGGCGTAACGACGAGCGTTAACGGGCGTCACTGCATTTCGATGAATTAGTGTCATTTTCATGGAATATCTTGAAAAACCAGAGCTTCTGAGCTATTTCACCAGGCCGCTGAAGCGTTAAACTGAGCGTTGGCGGGCGTCACTGTTCGTAAAAGCAGGCGTATCCCACAAATTTGACAGTCAATGTTCAACCATAAAACATGGCTTATACTTGCTCTGAGGGCGAACGCACGATCACCAGACGTTACGATATGATGCGACATGAGAATGATATACAAGGAATTGTAGACGAGGCACACGAAGCCGATGCAGTTGCTGAGACTATGCCAGCTGATTTTGAGAGTCCGCCGACTGATACCGAAACAGAAACAGCCCACCGCGACCAGAAAACGTCCATTCAAATGCCCCTTTTCTACTGCACATGCGCAGATAGTCGATATTTATACCCCACGCCCAGTTGAACACTTCCCCGCGAGTGCTTAAAAACGATACTTCACTCGACCTAGTACGACCACTATGGGCCCACCTCGATCTCAAAACGTCCATTCCGATGCCATTTTCCCACAATTCCCGGTCCGCGCATGTGCGCAATAGCATCACTTTCGCACCACAGCCACCCAGTTGGACGCTCCTCCACGAGAGCTTCACTTTGATATCTCCCACAGGCTAGTCACCCGAAAACGACCATTCAAATACCCTTTTTCTACTGCGCATGCGCATCATTGTGCTACTTTTACCACATACTATTCCAGTCGGATGGTTCACTTTGATATCTCCCGCACCCCAATCGGGCTAATATTGGCCCAGCCAGGCTCCACGAATGCTTCAAACTGATACGTCATACAACCCAATCGGACCATCTAGACCCTAAAATGTCTACCCCAGCGCTACTTGCCCAGTGCGCAAGCGCACGGTAACTTTTCAACAAAAGTCAACCGATGGCCTCGACTCCACGTTCTACATCGCGAGACAAAGAAAACAAGGGATCACACCCTATACCGCAAATGTCCATCCGTGGGTTTCCCAGAAGGTTTAACATTGCAAGTCACTGCAGCGTACGGCCTTCTTGGTTCTTTTGTATACCGTAATTAACTGGTTGACGGAAATGCCCCAAGTGCCGAAAGGGCACGAAGATGCATTAATTTTGTTTGTTTTAAACTTATTTTATTGTCTTCAAAACAAATGGATTGGGTACAAGTTCTTCCAACTTAGTTTTCCCTCTCCAAATATAGGTAAAACAAATTTTGTTAAGAAAGTCAAATAACAATATATAAACTTATACAACGTTACAGTCTCGTTAACTTGTGCATATCTCCAAGTGCAGATCTAACAAATTTGACAAAAGTCACAGATCACTATTTGAACATATACATTCTTAGAGGCAATGATAGACAAATGTGAAGGCTACACGTGCAAAGGATTGGCGTCTTGGTTTTAAGGATAATAAGAGGCACCCAGGTCCACTTCATTGAAACAAACACCTAGCTGAATCGCTGACTATCGTTGATAAATTTTTTGACAGCATTAAATACTTGTATATTGTTAGTTAACGAGAGAGATGGACTGCCTCACAACAATTGATGGACATTAGAATAGGTTTAGAATAACTTGTGCTTTAGAATGGGTTAACCAGAGGACTATTCTGTGAAGTCATGTGACGCAGTCAGTATGTCGGCACCTCTTCCCACTTCCCTTATATGTGTTGTAATTCGTATTTGGCGGTATAGTATCAAGTAATTCCTTTCTTATATTTTCGTAACGCGGACAATATAATAAATAATGTTCGGCATCCTCTGTTGGTTCCCCACATGCGCAATGTCCGGTTTTTATGCGATATAAATCCCCATTAAGCTGGCTACAGCCGTGTCGTAATTTCGTTTGACGTATATTCATTTTCCTGTATCCAACAGAGTAGTACACAGGGGGTGGTTTTTTGACCGAAATTTTAGACTTGAACAAATTATATGAGCTCGAGTTTCTACTGTCATGCGTCATGCATTGATGCTTTGGAAGGGAGGATAAAGGCTTATTGACAATTATATTCCCGGACATTGTCGGAGATTCATGGACATGATCGGTGTGATGACAATTAACATTGATAAGTAGTAAAAGGACATCTAAGGTCCGACTTAGGGACAGGAATGTGCGAATCAGGGGAGATAACCAGGAATTGGGCCAATAGAGTTATCGCAGCTAAAGCGGTCCCCAGATCACCTTTATATACTACTCTCATCCATTCGTTCGGAGCTCGCTCGCTTGCTTGCTCACTCCCTTCCCCCTCCATCACTCACTAACTCACTGATCCATTCGTAACTCGATGAAAACTCCCGTAGGAAACACAAAAGTTCATTTCCGGGTGACGTGACAGCCCGGAGTTATCTCCCCCTAGTTCCAGTTTTTGCCACCAGGGCAACGAGGGACCTGGCCATAAATACGAGTGTAAGTCACCAAGGTCAATACGGCTGAATTAGCTCTTTCAAATAGTTAACTACGGTATAGAAAAGAACCATAAAGGTTGAAAATAGCATATATATATATCTACCGGACGGCCCACCACTATACGGCCAATACTGGCGCACTGGACAATGTTGAACCTAAAGGGAAATCCATACATGCTCATTGCAGTATGGCTTGTGGAATCTTGTTTTTCACGTCTCACCACGTAGAACACGATGGGCGGGGTCTCGAAGCGATTGGTTGAAATTTTTTGAAAAAGTCACTGCGCATGCGTAGTTGGTAAATAGCGCTGGGTGGACGTTTTGAGAGCGACAGGGTCCGATGGGGTCGAGTGAGGTATCATTATAAAGCATACGTGGAGGAGCATCCGACGGGATGGGTGTGCCGTGGGACTAACGTCATTCTGCGCATGCGCAGTAGACGAAGGGTCTGAAAATAAACGTTTTGGAGTCGAGAGGGGCCTCTAGGGGTCCGATTTGGCCGAGTGAGGCATCGAAGTGAAGCATACGTGAGGGAGCATCCGACTGGATGGGAGAGATCTGACGTCATTCTGCGCATGCACAGTAGATACAAGGGTGTGGGAATAGACGTTTTGGGACCGAGGTGGGCCCCTAGTGGACCGATTGGGTCGAGTGCGGTGTGAAAGACAAGCGCTCCTCCAGGGCGCGATCAAGTAATGGGTGGGTGCATGTAAAATTAGTGTTTGTCCCGAAAATATGAAAAGCGGAACACGGACTTCACACCTAAACCAAGGAGAATCATGGATATTTTGGTGCCAAAATGGTCCAAATGAACTCCCAAAGTGAGTGAGTGAGGGACTGAGTGAGTGAGTGAGTGAATGAGTGAGTGAGGCGTGCCCAACGCCCGTCCTAACGCATGGACGCACTAACGATGGTGAGTGAGTGGTCATATAAGGTCGTTTGAACACCATTAGCCTGTCTGTATTCACCCTCTGACCGGGTACCGTGTCGAGTACATGTACGTTCTGTCAGAAGACACTCTCTCGTCGCGACAATATGCTCAGGCATATGCGTCTAATGTATAGACAAGAGACACCACCGAGTCCCGCTATAGGTCCACCAAGTGGAGTAGAGCATCCCTATACGATGACGGTGAGTGGTCCTACGGAATATGGAAAGACGTCCTGGGTGATGAAGTTCTTAGAGGAAGGTGTGGCAACCTCAGCTCTGACACGCGTTGTATGGTGTTATAGCCAATGGCAACCCGCGTACGAGACTACGCGATTAGAGAATGTGAGCTTCGTCCCAGGAATTCCTCGCGACATAGACGAACCGTATTGCTTCGATTCCGAGCAGACCAACGCGGTAGTGCTCGGTGACATAGTGAATGCGGCCAAGGACAAGTCGAAAATCGCGGATCTATTCACCAAATCTGTCCGTCATCTATTTGACCCAGAATCTCTTTCCTCAAGGGAAGGCGTCCAGAGATATGGCCTTGAACCTCAACACTTTGTGTTGTTCTCCAATCCCATCGACAGAGCACAAATCCGTGTGTTTGGTAGTCGAATTTATCCTCAGAACATCGAACATTTCATGCAGGCGTTTCAAGGGGCGACAAGTCGTCCGTACGGCAACGTATTCGTAGATTTAAAAACCCATACCACCTGTTACCCGGCGAGGGATCACCGCAACGTCATATAACCCTACACCATTACATCATCCACCGAGTCCACACCTGGCAGCATCCGCCCAGCAGCAGCAACCCGCCCCCATACAGCGGGTCCCCTTCATACCATCAGTCCCGGAATATCACCCAAGCGTGAAGGACCAACCCAAACACGTACAAGGGAATGAACATAATGTGAACTCGAGGCTATGGAAGGATTTGTTCAATGAAAGTATGGACGTCGAGATGGGCGAGACGTTGAGGGCCACAGAAAACAAGTTTCACCACAAAGGGTATTCGAAAGAGGAAGCCGCAATTTTAGCCCATAGCACATTGGCACCCAGACTACGACGGGCTTTATGTCAGCAGTATGGCGACCTCGTGACTCATATGAAATTGCTGGAGAACAACATCGACCATTTCATGCAGGCGTTTCAAGGGGCGACAAGTCGTCCGTACGGCAACATGTTCGTAGATTTAAAAACCCATACCACCTGTTACCCGGCGTGGATCACCGCAACGGCATATACCCCTACACCATCCACCGAGTCCACACCTGGCAGCACCCTTCCAGCAGCAGTAACCCGCCCCCATACAGCGGGTCCCCTTCATACCATGAGTCCCGGAATATCATCCAAGCGTGAAGGACTAACCCAAATCCGTATTAGGGAGTAAACATAATGTGAACTCGAGGCTATGGAAGGATTTGTTCAAAGAAAGTATATGGACACTGAGATGGGCGAGACTTTGAGGGCCACAGAAAACAAGTTTCACCACAAAGAAGCCGCAGTTTTAGCCCACAACACATTGGCACCCAGACTACGACGGACTTTATGTCAGCAGTATGGCGACCTCGTGACTCATATGAAATTGCTGGAGAAGGACCTGTCCATATGGAAATCGAAAGAACCGCGTCGACGTTGAAAACTTCGGGCATGAACTGGAAAGCGGCGTATGCCATAGCAAGTAGCTCATGCATGACATCCAATGGGTGATTCAGGGATGTCTTCTGCTGCACAAGAAACAGATAATACCCAATAAGGATCCCAACACAACTACCCGTGCCCAGAACCTGCTGATCCTGCATGAGGCATTTCAAACCTTCATGGAGACGCAGCTGGAGACGGGAAATTATCTTCTTCAGCCTCCAACATAATGATATCCGTCCAATGATGATCGACAATGCATAACGCGTTGAGATAGCATGTTAAGGCGTTGAGACGGGCGTTAAGGCGTTGAGACGAGCGTTAAGGCGCACAGATAGGGCGTTAAGGCGTAACAATGGGCGTTGACGGGCGTCAGTGCATTTCGATGAAATAGTGTCAATTCCATGAAAATCATAGCTTTTGAGCTGGTTCGCCAGGGCGTTGAAGCGCTAAGCTGGGCGTTGGCGGGCGTTACTGTCTATAAAAGCAAGCGTATTCCAAAAACGTGCACAGTCGACGTTCAACCGTCAACATGGCTTATACTTGCTATGAGTGCGAACGTACGTTCACCAAACATTACGATATGATGCCACACGAGAAAAATATACATAAGATTGAAGACTCCGAGGAGTCCATTGAGGCGAATGCTGATACCGACACTGCTGAGAGTTCACCGACTGATACCGAAACCGAGATTACTGAGACTCTATCTACTGATACGGAGAGCTTGACTTCAGATAGTCAGCCTACATCACAGGAAAGTGAGGCAGAACCTAACTTCTGGGATCGTATTTTGCATGAAGCGATTCATAGTTATGCTGCGGTAATCGGAGACTGCAAACAGGATAATTTACAACAGGCGTGCACCGAAATGCGCCCCTGCATCAGGGAAACAGCCATGACCATCTATAAACGGTATAGCCTTATACCGCTTGAAATGAAAGGCGACCCCACGCACAGGTCCATCATGAAGACCAAGCGTCACTTGGAAGAGTATATGGGGTTACCACAGACCGAGGCCTTGGAAAATGCGATAAAAATGTCCAAACAACTGTTTGGGGATATGTTGCCTCCGCGGTATCCTGGTCTGCCCGACGATGCTTAGGTCACACCGAGCAAAGATGGAACAGAGAACAGAGAGCAGCCGAGAATACATCTAACGAGCAAGAACGAATATGACGGATACAGCGCCAAATGGCGGTTTCTGATTGGACAAGAGCCTACTTGAATTGTAAACATACCCAACGCGGCTCCCCCAGCGTGCGTATGATGTAACATTGGGGAGAATAAAATGATTGTTGTTGGTGTTCTCTCATCTGTCTACATCATGGCGTGAAGGCGTTATGCTAGGGCGATAAGGCGTTCGGATGGAGCGCTCGGGCGTTAAGATAGGGCGTAGTTACTGTAGTTCGAGGAATTAGTGGCAATTCCATGAAAATCTTCTGAGCTACCCTCCATGCGTTAAGACGGGCGTTGGGCACGCCTCACGAGCGTTGGGAACGCCTCACTTACTCACTCACTCACTCTGGGAGTGCGTTTGGACCATTTTGGCCCCAAAATATCCATGATTCTCCATGTTTAGGTGTAAAGTCCAAGTTCCGCTTTTTATATTTTCGGGACAAATCATAATTTTACACGCACCCACCCATGACTTGATAGCCCTGGAGGAGCTCTTGAATTTGACACCTCACTCGACACAATCGGTCCCAAAACGCCTATTTCCATAACTTTTGTCTACTTGACGTCAGTTCCTCGTCTGACCCAACCCGTCGGAAGCTCCCCGTATGCTTCACACTGATACCTCACTCGACTCAATCGGAATACTAGGGGTCCACCTCGGCCCCAAAATGTCGATTTCTATACACTTTGTCTACTGCGCATGCGCAGAATGACGTCAGTTCCACGTCTCATCCATCCAGTCGGATGCTCACTCACGTAAACTTCACATAGATACCTCACTCAGCCCAATCGAACCATTGGGGCCCCTCCCGGCCCCAAAACGTCTATTTCCATACCTTTCGTCTACTGCTCATGCGCAGAATGACGTCAGTTCCACGTCACACCCATCCCGTCGGATGCTCCTCTATGTATGCTTTACAATGATACCTCACTCGACGCCATCGGACCATTAGGGGCCCCTCTCGCCCCAAAAACGTCCACCCAGCGCTATTTACCCACTACGCATGCGCACAGTGACTTTTTCAAAAACTGTCAACCAATCGCTTCGGGACCCCGCCCATCGTGATCTACGTAGTCAGGCGTGAAAAACAAGATCCCACAACCCATACTGCAATGAGCATGTGTAGGTTACCCATTAGGTTCAACATTGTCCAGTGCGCCAGTAAGGGCCCATCCTCGCGCGCCCGTGTATCGATCGATCTATTGAGATCGATACACTGACTTTGTTAGTTACCCATACGAGTTCTGGATATAAATAGATGAAGGGGTTTCTCCTGAATCAACGCAATCAGTGAACACGCTAAGCTGGTTGATTAGGCCAATCTGCTGCGAGGTATGAGATGTGACAGGTTCCAATTTCATCGCGGGCCAAACTGCTTTGATGTCAAGCGGAAATCGACATCGGAAGTCAAAGCAAAAACCGCAGTATATATTACCGATATACTAATTCAAAACAAGCGCGGGGGATGAAATGTACGAGATTGTATAATAGAGGCATGGACTCAAGAACTCATTCGAATCACCAAAACCAAAAATGTCCAGGTTAGCCCTGTGCGAGGATTTAGGATTTACCTGGACCTGTGAAGATGGTATGGGCCGTATAGTGATGGGCCGTCTGGGAGAAAAATATATGCTATTTTCAACCTTTGTTGTTCTTTTGTATACCGTAGTTAACCATTTGAAAGAGCTAATTCAGTCGTATTGACCTTGGTGACTGACCCTCGTATTGATGGCCAGGTCCCTCGTTGCCCTGGTGGCAAAAAGTGGAACTAGGGGGATATAATTCTGTGCTGTCACTGTCACGTGACCCGGAAATGAGTTTTGTTGCACCATTATTAATATCCGGTATTGTAAAAGGTGATCTTTGGTCGCATTGACACAAGGGGGCGCCATCAGTCATGTGACGGCACTTCCGGTTCCGGTCACGTTACCGGAAGTGACCTTTGACCCCTGCGCACCATTATTAGTATCCGGTATGAGTGTTTGGAGCTCGGAGCTCGCGGATGGGGCAGTCGGGAGCTCGGAGCTGCGGATGGGGCAGTTGGGTGTTTGGAGCTCGGAGCTCGGGGATGGGGCAGTCGGGAGCTCGGAGATGGGGCAGTTGGGTGTTTGGAACTCGGCGTGTCTGCGCATGTGCACCCCTAGTATATATGGGCAGATTTTCTTGGTGTGCTGCAAGTAAAATGGGGTCTTAAGGTCCGTTGAGCTGACGTAAAGGTTAAATTCTAGCATATTGACCTACTTCCGACAGGGGGCGCCATTGAAAGAGGTAATCGAGTCGTATTGACCTTGGGAATTTGCATATGACCTTTAATGAGAAAATGTTGTCAATGGGACGTGTGAATTTTTCAACTCGTCCTTGTATTATTTTTTAATTACAATTCATTTTATCTGACATTAAGAGCTAAATTGCAACATAACAGTAATTAGATGCTTTTAAAATCATCTATTTGTGTATCAACCGCCAAATAAGTTATAGATATATGAAGAGTAGTTCCTTAACAGCAGGTTGATAGCTTGTAGTTTCAAATAGTTCAATCTACTTCGGTCAATGTTAGTTTTTCTAGCTCATGCATGTTCGTATATGGTACAAATACCGCCGGAGGAGCATGTCTCGAAGATATGATTACCGCCGGAGGATCTAACCTCTAATTGCGTTTGTCTATGTACACGATCAGGCCACTTTACTATATGTTAACCATGCAGACATAGCCATGATCATCGCTAATTTTATCTTTGACATTTACGCTTCATCGTGCCAACTCGTGTTTTGGCCTAGGTGTTCTCGTCAGCATTGTAATTTTCCGGTCCGTATGGCGAATAGAGTTTGTAACTCCCTAAACTGTCGGTGAAACAGCGATATTTCTGACAGTATGAGGTATACAATCTGACGCCGTGAGAATGTTGCGAATGTGTATCCGTCAGATACAGTCTAGGCATCGGATAACCCTCAAACACTTTTGAGAGCATTTATTTAGAGCACCATTAAGCGTTTCTGAACAAGAAGTACCATAATAGATAACAATTTCTGAGTTCTTTGAGTTGTTTAAACTACACGATTTATGGAAAAATTAGGTAATAAAGATAGGTAGCAACTCACTAGGTTAGCGTTACACTATGATGAAGATCAAAGCAGTGATGCGAACAATGTGACGAGATTATAATAACATAATGACTGAAAATAAATCCGAAATGGTAAATATCGTAACTAGTACTCACCACGGCATGTGCAAGAAACCCAGACGCGGGTGTGGTGTGCACACGCACTGACATCCCGTCTCACGTACGGCTCTCCAGCCGGTCCAAATTTAACATCCGATTATAAACTGCTATATCCGAATAAATATAGGTTCCCCCAAACGTATTTCCCCCTACAAAGATTCTACAATATATCACCTTCCCTATGGTACAAATTAATTTAATTTATGATTTTATTTGGCGGATCTAAATTCGATTTAAACGAAGTAGTAGTGTGAATCCCTTCTCCATGTTAAACGAATGGGAGAATGCCTTGACCGACAGCATAGGTCTACAAAAGACGATTGATTTCACCCTCCTGCATTACCAATGAAACATTTATTTACCCCTCACCAGAAAGATAAAGGTTTACCTGAAACTCCATGTAATTATATTTGTGAAAAAAATATGAGAAATTACGTCAAAACACTTTAGAAAGAGAGCGAAATTCAGCTTTTTTGGCGGAGTCACGGTCGGCTGAACACCTACGGTTGTGTCTGATTGGACGAAAGTTAATATGCTGAGCAGCGGCCTGAGGTCAACATATGATCAGCGGACTATAGCGTGTGCGGGTTAAGTCTCATTGATTTATGACTTTCTTTGGTAGGCCTTATGTTTAGAACTGATCCAGGCGATGATAAGGCCCAACTATTGTGATTCAAGCGAGATTTAGACATCAGACCATAAATGACGAGGATTTGTGTGTTTAACTCCGTGGATTTAGTTTAAGGGTGCACTCCAGAGATTCTTTCATTCGGCATGGAATAGACTATGGGTCCGTTTTTCGGCCACTAGTTGTCGTAAAACCTTCAACCCAAATCACTTATATGTATATATTTTCTGAAAGAGCACGATGAAACTATTATTTTAAGATATCCCACTGCTATGTTATAGAAAATTTAAACTCGAACATTCTTCTCCATGCTTGCTTCATTTTTCCTAGAAAACCCCTTAAAAATGTCGAAAAATGGTCAAATTCGGCTCAATTTCCAGAAAAATCTGTAAGAGCGATTTTAATTAAACTTCTTACACACGTTCCCTGGTCCGGTCTCAACTTAAAAAGGCAAACAAAAGTGGGTGTCAACCTAACCGTTTTTTGTCAGATTTTCTTCCCGTAAATGAGTCCCGATTTTTAGGCACACCCAAGGGGCATAACTGAGGCAGGACAAACTTTACTCCATGATGCCGATCAGCGTGTAGACGAAGCCAGCCCTCGATTTGTACGTACTCGTTTGCAGCGTTGATAATGCTGAATAGGATGGCATTATAGATATAAGCTATTAAGGAGACAAGAAGAATTATGATGTAGCAGAACAAGGGCAGTCTATCGTATTATGAAATTAGAGAGGGGCCATTACTACGAAACAACCTAAAGACGTTCCTCACCTTTGCTGATGCGCACAACGTCGCGCATGTATTTATAGCGCGAATGTCAAATGACGTTGCATTAGGTAGTCTCCCTTTGATCATGCTGCTAACAGCACACCGTCACGCCATAGCAACGTCAAATGAGTTCCGGCCACTTTTAGAGGAAATCTGCGTCGAACGATGTTAGAAGTCAAACGAGTTCGGTGACCCCATTATTGGATGGGAATAATTAGCTATAGGCTTTAACAGTTCGACAATTCCATGGGCAAATTATCATTGAATTCAGATGGAAATGGTCCAGTCTGAAAGACAAAGACCACGTGAACATGAGCAACGGCCATTGATATTCGTTGGTGTGTGACAATTTTTGGAGCAAAATCGTATAATTTAAATTTCATCATTTTTTTACAAATTAGACAAAAACGCCCCATACATGTAGGTGGCGTCATGAGCTTGAAAGAGGGTTCGATGACTTAGTAATGTTTTTCTCGAAATGAATTTGTATATTTCCAAGGTACATCCGAACAAAATTTGGTGAAATTCTGACGATGATTTCTTAGGGTGAGGAACGTCCTTTTATTGGGCCTAAAGATTGTGGTCCAAGCCAGAGTTAGATCTCAGACCATAAATGGTGTGTTTAACTCAGTGATTTCGCTTTAAAATAGTATCTTTTTCATTTGTTAGATGGATTCAATATTGAGTGAGGACAGTACATTCATTTACCTCGGTCAAAAAGAGACAGTGGTACTCCGTCGGTAACTGTATCATATTATTATTGTCGGACTCCGGCGGTAGTCAGATCTCACTCCGCCGTATGTTGTATCACGACTTCCATATAAATATCATCTTGCCATTAAAAGGCAACCTCGTTTTACATAACGATCGTAGGTATATTCTTGATTAAATAGATAAAATGCATATTTGATGTAGTTTTTCTAAGAAAGGTTTCTAGATTCGGCTTCTAATGAATATAATTATCTATTTAGAATTATCCCGTTCTCAAAACACGTCAGCTAGTTAAATAAACGTACCATCTAACGATTGAGACAATTTGATATCGTTGATAGGGTATGGTTCTGACATATCAACGTAAAAACCAACAAGTTGTCCTACCATTTTTCACGCCCTTCCCTCCGGTGGAAGTTCACCCTCCGGCGGAAGTTGGAGCAGCCTGGAGCAGTTGGAACACGCTCATGGACAGAGCCTGCTCTTAATCCCTCCTTCCAATCGATATTATGCGGAAAACAAAGAAAGAAGTTGGAATTCAGCCATCACCTCTGAAAATCTGTGTGAATTTCCAAGCCATTCCGGTGTGGAGGCTAAGAATGTCCGGTGGCTAAGAGTGACCGGGTCCCATCTTTTAAGCGGGGGGGGGAGGGGTATTTTCGTACTCCGTTTTGGGGTAATTTTCATTATCCGTTCTCAGTTCTGAGGAAAACTAATTTTGCGTACACACGTTCTGGACATATTCCACGTTCACCGTATTTTCCTATTTTTAATTCTCTGTTCTCTGTTCCACCAAGTTATAATTTTGCGTTCCTCGTTTTGTGAGATTTGTTATTTACATTCCCGTTCACACCGTCACTCTCGTATGCTTGTCTGCAAGACGGGACGCAACTCTAGCGGATTCAGCTCTTCTGTGTGCGTCGAGATAACCATGACATTTTTTTTGAGGGATCAGCGAACCCTGAGATTCCATCTAGAAATAATGTCTTGAAATGATATGTAAATTAACTGAATGTGGATTATGTAATTAGAGTATCTATAAGTGTATTAAACAGACCATCATCAGTAGTATACAGCGAGCAAATTGAGTTAATAGTGCGTCAGTGCGCATGCGCAGAACCTGGGGTGACGTCACAATGGGTGGTGTGCGCATGCGTGGATGTTGGGTGGTGGGACAAGATGGTGGGTGTGGGTGGTGGGACAAGATGGCGGCTGTGGGTAGTGGGACAAAATGGCGGCTGTGAAAATGGCGGCTGTGGGTGGTGGGACAAGATGGCGGCTGTGGGTGGTGGGACAAGATGGCGGCTGTGGGTGGTGGGACAAGATGGCGGCTGTGGGTGGTGGGACAAAATGGTGGCTGTGGGTGGTGGGATAAGATGGCGGCTGTGGGTGGTGGGACAAGATGGCGGCTGTGGATGGTGGGACAAGATGGCGGCTGTGGGTGGTGGGACAAGATGGCGGCTGTGGGTGGTGGGACAAGATGGCGGCTGTGGGTGGTGGGACAAGATGGCGGCTGTGGGTGGTGGGACAACATGGCGGTTGTGGGTGGTGGGACAACATGGCGGTTGTGGGTGGTGGGACAACATGGCGGTTGTGGGTGGTGGGACAAAATGGCGGTTGTGGGTGGTGGGACAAAATGGCGGCTGTGGGTGGTGGGACAAGATGGCGGCTGTGGGTGGTGGGACAAGATGGCGGCTGTGGGTGGTGGGACAAAATGGCGGCTGTGGGTGGTGGGACAACATGGCGGATTATAGAAAAAACGTATAAAAGGAGTTGATTTTTAGGGTAGGGGTGTATTTCAATCTGACTTACCTGACCTGTCTGCTTGCCTGCCTGCCTGCCTGCCTGCTTGCCTATCCGCTTGTATGAGACGAAAAGCATGAGACGTGGAGAAGATTTTCCCTTTGACCCAGCAGTACCTCCGGTTGAAGTCTTGCCTGAAGATGAGCGTGTCAGGGACATTTATCAACGTCACTGGGGTACCATACGCCATTGTTTCCACCGTCACCGTCGTCTATTGGATTTATATAATTTTCGGTTGGAGGACCTCACGTATCTTCCTACTTACGCCGAGAACATTTTTACAGATCAGGTCACTGCCTTCAAATTGAATGTGACATTTGGGTATATCTTACGGCACAAAAAGACGGACCAACTGCGGTATTTCTATCCCAGTAATAATTCGTATGTGTTTGACCAGCCATTCACCATCACGGATGCGATTTCTCTGGAGCCACTCATCGACCAATTGACTACGTTGGATCCATTGGAATGGGCTCGGTTGCAACGCCCCAATACCCAATGGTTGGTGGAAATGGTGACCAACGTCACATTTTTCGTCACGAAAATGAGAGATCACCCCATCGGTGCTCCTGTACTATTTCCTCCGTGGTTGCTTCATCGACACGGCCTGTATGCATTAACAGCAGGGGTGAAGGGGCCCTACAAAGACCGGAAATGTCTGTTTCGGTGTTTGGCCGTGCATGTGGACGAGTGTAACCCCAAGGCTTGTGAGACAGTGGCCGATGGCTATTGGGAAGAGTATTTAGAGCAGCAAGACATGGATAAGCGCCACTTCCGTGGAGTGCCGTTCAAGAATTTGGATGACGTGGAAACACTGTTCCACATTAATATCTTTGTCTATCGATTACGATGCGAGGACGATACATTTGTGGCTGAATTGGTTCGGCGATCAACAGAACGGTATGCTGCTACGATGAAAGTCAATGTCTTCGACAACGGTGGGGTGAGTCATTTTTCGCTCATCTACGATATGAGCCAGTACGCTCAGTCTTTCAGTTGTCGTCAATGCCATCGGGTGTTTCATCGCTCCTCCAACTTACAGCGCCACGAGAAAATCTGTGACAACAGTGTCAAGCGAGTATATCCGGGTGGAGTGTATCATAATGCACCTACTATTTTCCAGGAACTGGACGATGAGGGTGTGATGATACCGGAAGAGGACCGTTATTTTCCCTACCGGGCGTGTTACGATTTCGAGGCCCTGTTGGAGCCCATGGACATGTTTTCAGCGAAAACGCAGTGGACGCAGCGCCATATTCCTCTGAGTGTCAGTATTTCCAGCAACGTACCAGGCTATGACGCTGCTCCGGTGTGTTTCGTGTCCACGGGGGACTCCCATGAGTTGATTACCCGCATGATGGAGTATTTAGAGCAAGTGAGTGCGGCTAGTACGGAATTGTTGGTGGCCAAGTTCGAGGACGTACTGGACCAACTGGACGACCGCATTCCTGTACCCGGTGTAGCGTTCAGCGATGATGAAGAGTCCGAGTCCGAGTCCGAGTCCCTGCAGTCGCAGCCTCTGCATGCGCAGGATGTTCCCCTACCGAAACCGTATGCGGAGAAATTGAAAGCCCGGTTCGTGCAGTACCTGACTCAGTTACCCGTGCTCGGATTCAATTCGGGCCGTTACGATCTGAACATGGTCAAGGAATTTCTCTGCCCTTACTTGGCCCAGGCGAATACCCTCAAGTCCGTCATAAAGAAGATCAACAACCATATGGCCCTCACTACCACGTCACTGCATTTCCTCGATGTGCGAAATTACCTGGCACCCAATCACAGTTATGATCAGTGGGTGAAAGCATACGACTGTACCCAGACGAAAGGTTACTTCCCTTACACTTATATGACGAGCCTGGACCGCTTAGAAGACACCCAGTTGCCACCCCGGGAAGCGTTTTACAATGACCTGAAAGGGGAAGCTCTGCCAGAGGCCACCTACATCGAACTCCAACAAGTGTGGAACCGCCACAGCATGAAGACGTTGCGAGATTTCCTGGTGTGGTATAACAACCTAGATGTGGTTCCTTTCCTCGAAGCGGCCGAGAAAATGGTGCAACTCTTTCGTCGCCAAATGCACGTGGATATCTTTAAAGAGTGCTTAAGTTTACCGGGTCTAGCCCTTCGCCATTTGTTTCAAGAGTGTTCCACCTATTTCTCGCTGGCACAACAGAAAGATGCAGACATGCATGAATGTCTGAAGAAGAACATTGTGGGCGGACCTAGCCTTATTTTTCACCGCTACCATGAGAAGGATGTGACTACACTGCCCAGTGGGAAACCCTGTGCCAAAATCATTGGCTTTGACGCTAATGCCCTCTACCTGTGGTCACTCGCCCAACCCATGCTCAGCGGGCATTATACGCGTTGGTTGGCTGAAGGTCGGCATTTCACACCTCAACGGTCACCTTACAAACATCTCGCCGACCAGTGGTTAGACTGGGAAGCCTATCGACGGGGAATTTATATACGACACCAGACCAACGCCACAGAGAAGCGTATAGGAGATCGTCGACTCCCCGCCGATGGGTTTGCCCTTGTACAAGGAACACCGACCGTATTCCAGTTTTACGGGTGTTACTGGCACGGCCACGAATGCCATTTCAGCGCTGGCCGCTTCAATGAGCGACGTGGGAAAACACCGGAAGAATTACGCGACGAAGTGGTGGCCAACGGGGATTACGTCAAAGAGCGAGGATTCCATCTCATTGAAATGTGGGAATGTGAATTTCACACGATGTGCCAGGCCCTGCCCCATTTACGACGGTTCCTAAAAGAGCGTGAGTACCCCTTGAGTCGTCGGCGATTGCTCAGTCTACCACAGATGTTGGACGCCATTCGTTCGGGAGACCTCTACGGCTTTGTAGAATGTGATTTGCATGTTCCTGACACTCTCAAGCCCCTCTTCGCCCAGTGCCCGCCCATCTTTAAGAACACGCTGGTGGGTCGGGCGGATATTGGGGACACCATGAGGACCTACGCAGAGCAGCATGAAGTATTTCAGCAACCACGCCGTATGTTGATTGGGAGTATGTGGGCCGAGAAAATCTTGCTGGGCACGCCCTTACTGCAGTGGTACATGAACCACGGTTTGGAAATTACTCAAATATATCAAGTGATACAGTACGTCCCCGAGGCTTGTTTTGCGGAGAATGCCGACCTCGTGACGTCGGCCCGTCGTCAAGGTGATCAAGACCCCAGTCAGGCCATCATGGCTGAATGTTGGAAACTCACTGGCAATGGTTATTACGGAAAAACGGTAACGAACCAGGATAAGCACGTCAACGTGAACATTTGTAGTACTACCCAAGCCCGCAAAAAAGTCAATTCTCCTCTGTTTCGATCCGTGGAGGTCATCGATGACGACACATATGAAGTCACTTCAGCCAAGAAGACTATCCGGTACAACTTACCCCTGCAGATTGGATGTATGGTCTACCAGGTGGCCAAGCTGAGGATGCTGCAGTTTCTCTATGACTTCATGGGTGTCTATTTTAACCCCTCAGACTGGCAGTTGATGGAGATGGACACAGATTCGGCCTACATGGCTGTCTCCAACGCCGACTGGGAGTCCCTGGTGAAACCCGAGTTACGGGATCAGTATGAAGCGGACCGCGAATTGTGGCTACCTCGACGCGATCACTACACCTACGACAAGCGGACACCCGGCCTGTTTAAACTAGAGTGGAGCGGGGATGCTATGATTGCGCTCTCCTCTAAGACCTACTACTGTTACGGAGGAGATGGAGGAGAGGAAAATAAGTTTAGTTGTAAAGGCGTCAACCGACGTGACCCTGCCATCGACAAAGCTCTCTACCTGGGTGTATTGCAAAGCCAGGCCAGTGCGAGTGGCACTAACCGAGGATTCCGGGTGGTCGACCACCAGATGCGCACCTATATCCAGCAACGAGACGCCTTTACTTTCTTTTATCCCAAACGAAAAGTATTGGCCGACGGTGTGAGCACTACTTACTTGGACTTGTAAAAAACAAATGTGGAACTATAACTGTTGATACACGAGTTATAAAACTGTAAAAAGTCAGGATGGCCGAGTGGTCTAAGGCGCCAGTCCTAAGTGCTGGTCGGCGATTGCCGTACGTGGGTTCGAATCCTACTCCTGACAGAACTTTTTTTGTACCTTAACCACTACTATTCTATGTGTACATACCCCTACTATTTGTACCCTGTATTCTATTTGTATAGTAACTCATTCTTGTTGACTTAAATAAAAAAAAAGTCAAAACATTTTTTTGTGTTTTTTCATCAATTTATTCAACAATGAACGTCAGAACAACAACGTCATAACAACAACGTCATAACAATATAACGTGATCATAAACAAGTGGCCTGCGCGCGCAGTACATTTTTAAGTTAACCAGAGAAATGGAGCATGCACATTAAAACGAGAGGCTGTCCAGTCATAGACGAGGACATCACGGTCTTCGGCTTGACAATAATCATCAAACATATGTACAATGGTGGGCACAGAATGTCCTCTACTCCGGTGAGTGAGATAAAACACACAGTACTGTCCGCACACACTAGTCAAGGGTCCTTGTAATTTTTGCGTATTCCAACGCCACTCTGTCGTAGAGACGTCCATGAATTTCACCAAATCGGCATGGAGGGGTGCAAGTCCGTAGGAATCAAAGTATTCGCCTTGGCCTAGGGTGTCCACGTACACAGCTATCCAATGTTCACCGGGTCGACTCCTCGTGTCTGTATTCAGGATGTAGGCTGCTGGGGTGGTAGAGTGGGTGGGAAACACATTGCGTGGAAACACACCTCGAAAGGGGATCTTGGGATCTCGCTGGAGTATGCTCATCAGCTGCTCTGTATCCATCTTAGGTGGCGAAGTCACACAGCACGTTTCTTTGGTGATCCATGCTGATGACGTTATCAAACTCGGCGTAGCAAATCACGTTAATGGTGTTGACTAGAGCGGTGGCGAAACGCAGTTCCAACCGTAGGTTTCCTTTCTTGAGCAAAGCCAGTTGATGATCGTGTTCCAAGGTAGGGGTGAGGTCGAAGGCGAACAATGTGTATCCCTTCCTAAAGTCTTCTCGACTGATGGTATTGCCTTCGTCCTGGTTGTTTTGTCCTGTGGCTGTAAACAGGTTCAGGTAGGTCCGCACATAGTTTTCGTTAGTAAAGTCCGGTTGTAATGGACTGGCTGGAATTTGATGACCGGCCACGTGCAGTGCCACAAAGTTGATGTTGAAATGCTCAAAGTAGAACGGATTCTCAGTCAACTGTCCACTGAATGCGGTGTTGCTCACACACGCCAGGGTAAGACGTTTAGGCAGATCCCCTAGAAATAAATTTTCTCTGTTGGCCATCATCGTACCTGCTGGCACAGAGAACACCTTGGTCTGTACGCGTCGAATGGGGTACTGGGCTGGTTTTTTCGCTAAGGCTTGCATGTGACTCAGCAACACGCCCTGTTGCAAATCTACCGTACGCACAAACAGGGCTGCATCTTCAATGATGATGTTGTATTGGGCACCTCCGGTTGCACTACCCATTAAGGCGAACGCGGGTAGGGACCGGATCAACTTGATATTGATGGATACACCGTTCATCATGTAGCGGTCTTGCATGAACAGATCGGCGTGCAGTCGTCCCATCATATCGATGGACTTGCTTTCGGCTGCCATGTTTTTGCGCTCTCTGAACCCACTATTGGCACCGAGTACGCTGTTCATGGTTCCGGGTGTATCCCTGAAGTACATCTGAGCTTGTAAGTGTGTTTTTTTGGCATCTTTACCGTACGACAACAGCGTTTCCATGTAGGCTCGGTACGGGTACGTATTGGTGGACGTACTGATGAGTTTATCGTTCAGACCTATATCCACCTGTTGGAACAAGGAGTGCAGCCAAAGATTCACCGGGGCTACTACCGCATCGTCCTCTATGTCCGTCCCGTCCATCTTCGTTATTTTGGCTTTCACGTACAAGTAGGTGTGGGCTAAATCCAGGTAGGCCGTATCTTTGTTTTCAATGGTAAATTCCACGGGGCCCTGCCCCGTCAGGCTAGCCAGGGGTCGATGTTCTACCCAACGTCCTTCGGCTATACTCGTTTGGGTAGGTGGAATAGTCCACAAATCCAATTCACTGTTGGTAGACGGACACGACTCGGAGTGAATGTATGCCATTATGCGAAGATGTCTCTCCTACTATTACTTCTCTTCTTTTTCTTATTCTTCGTCCTGGTTTGAGTCCTCCTCCTCCTGCTCTGGGGTGTGCGTCGTCGGTGTGTTGGACGTTGAATGAATCTGGGGAGTGTGGGTCTTTGTCTTTTAAGGGCTTTGGCGATCAAAACGCCGCCCGCTTCTTTAGCCCGTCGTTTCAAGGCTTGTCGGGGTGCTGTGCCTTCCATCACATCACCGGCCACGCGCAATCCACTGCGTACCGCTTGTTTTCCCACCGCTTTCACACCCCGTGTCACCATGGGTAAAAACGTTTTCACAATGCTGCCCTGGATGTTCCCCAATCCGTGACCGCGTTGCATGCGTGCCCCGCTAAACATGGGCAAGCCTCCGCCCGTTTGTTTCTTGTAGTAGTCGGCATAGCTGGGCGTATGGCACTGGTAAGGCACGTACATTATACGAAGTGAGGAGAGCGGGTTTGTCGGAAAGCAAGTGTCAGCACCAATTTTCCTCGTTCGAATGGGATCGGACGTCCCGTGTCATCTCTTATATCCACCGTGATCGTGTTGATATCGGTATGTCGTACGGGCAGGTACATGATATGGTTGAAACTCTCGGTGGCTTGATCGCCATACGTCTTGCTAATGGGGACCACCCGTAACAGAGGTGTGTTTACATCACCCACAATATGGCTGTCCACGGCGTCCGAGTAGACGTACAGTGCGTACATACCTACTTTCATATCCATCAAATGGGTCCCGTTGACAATGGTGGCCCCCTTGTAGATGTGGTGAGGCAGCCTTAACATTTGCCGTAGTGTAGGACTGAGTTTCACATTCACGCCTTCGGACAGTAGGATAGAGCTCTTGTCGTTGTGTGGGTTGACACCGAAGCACACGTTTCTCTTGAAGCGCGAGACCATCAGGCGTGTTGCACTACCCGTGCTCTCCTGTAGGGCCTTGTACTCCCTCAAGTCATTCAGACCCTGTATGAACTTCTGCGGCGTATCGTATTGGCCTAGGGGGAGCGTCATTTTGTAGACTTTATCTTGGTGGGTCACTTCGTACCATACGTCTCCGTCTTGTACGTTGTACCATGAGTAAGGGTATTGAATATCCACCAGTCCACATTCCCAGCGTCCCGGTAAATGTAACGGTTGGGGTAATTGCGTGACATACTGGGTCAAGGTGTTGTCAGGAAACACGTCGAGTGAGCTATTACTGGGCAACGTCAGGTAA
The DNA here is from genome assembly GCA_036873755.1 of Hanleya hanleyi. Classification (NCBI taxonomy): domain Eukaryota; kingdom Metazoa; phylum Mollusca; class Polyplacophora; order Lepidopleurida; family Hanleyidae; genus Hanleya; species Hanleya hanleyi. The sequence goes on from JAVTVY010032669.1 coordinate 79,275, forward strand.
AACATGACGACGACGACTGAGTTGTTCTGGCTTCTGCACCGGGGTTTTATAGGAGTTATTATGTCCTTAGTAGGGTTCCCAGCCCTTGGGCGCCTTACCTCGGCGTCGTGATCGTCGTGGCTGTGGTGTGGTCGGTATAGGGGAGGCATAGGGGTGAAAAGAACGATCCCGCCGTGAGGGTGTTTTGGGTGGCGTGTGCGGTTGCCATTCACCATGTTCCCAGGTATGGGGACGTCGAGAGGGGGCTTGCATCCACTTCCAGCGTTCACGATTTCCTATCAATTCTTGAGGGGTGTGTATGTCTTTTAACGCCTGAGCAAAGGCTTCCCAGCCCGGTGGATTAGAGTGTTTGCGAGAACGCACCATATCGTTGATCAAATCGGTCATATGAGACCCCGGCACCACTTGATTGCGAATCAGCAGGTTTCCTTCCGCGTTCCAATCCATATCGGCATGCTGTTTCACCCGGTCCAACAATAAACGCGCCTTGGTCTTGAAGGCTTTAGGCACACTGGCCAACACTTCCTGTTCCAGCTCAGGTGAGGCCGAGGATGACGGGGGTGGTGGTGGTGGGAGTGTGGTGGGTACTGGTGGTGGTGGTGTACTACTAGTACTACTCCCGCTCCCTCCTCTATATTGATCCATAAACGTCTGGTACCGGTTCAGCGTATGATGGTAGAGTTGAATTTTCTCGTGATCGGGCAGTCGACGTTGCAGTATACTATTCATCTCTTCATCCAAAGACTGGAGTTGTTGCACTGTGACCGGGACGGGATAGGGGGATTGCAAACTCTGTAACAGTCGAGGTTCGACCAGCATCATTTTTTTCGTATGTTCCATGTTTTTAGCGTCCTCCCAAGATGGATCCGAGTAACGGACCCAGTACAGTAGCGGCTAAGGGGGCGAGCAGTGCGCCGAGAAATCCACCTCGCTGTAACACCTGTTTCTTTTTCTTGACACTGCCCGTTTTCTTCACCAACGTTCGGAGACCCGCCTTGTGCCGTTGCAATTTCCCTTTCTGCAGAGGACTGAGTGGAACATTGCCTTTTAATACATTATGAGCCACTTCACACAAACACCGGACCAAGTCTGCATCCGCGCCGCGCACCAGGGCCCGGCCCACCTCCGGTGGCGCGCTGCGTAATACGCGCAAAGCTGGCGCGTGCTTGCGTATGCGTGCAGACATGATGAGGAATGAGGGCTCGAGTGCCTTGTCTTCTTCTTTTATCTTCTTCTTGACTCTCATTTGGGGGTGTACACCGTCTGTATCTCGCCGGGAAAAATCAGAGTACGCAATCGCAGGGTGGAGGGCGTGTCTTGTTTCAAGTCGATGAGTAGATAGCCGTGCGCAGGTTGGGTCGCATCTTCAAAGGCTTCTCGTACAAAGGCCGTGTTTTTAGGGTACATCTGTTGGGCCAGGTGGGTAATTTGCGAAGCGTCTCTGGGGTTTTTCAATAACACTACATACTGAGCATTCAAACTAATGTTTCTGTGCTCTTTGTTCTTACTGAAGAGATTCTGTACGATGTAGATGATGCTCAACCGACGATGATGGCTGCCTTTGGTAAAGAGACGGGTGATTCGACTGTCCGTTTCCGTCATGAGATCGTCGACCACCACCAACGTGTCTTGGGGTGTATCTTCAGGAGGTAAGCCTTCCACTAAGGTGAGTCCCGGGACACGGGCCAGTGCCTCGTACGCGGGTTGCCAAGCACCATAACACCACAGGATGCGTGCTAGAGGCGGTGAAATGAGGGCGGACCCATGTTGAATCAGACGTTGAACGAAGTGTGTTTTTCCCGACCCGGTCGGTCCAGCGATGAGGCACGTGAAAGGATGCTGCCGCCGAGTATCCATAGTTTATTTTTTATTTTTTTATTTGGTGATTTGCGCTCGCCGATTAGAAGCCCACCACCGTTGTTGGGGATCCCACCGGGGATCGTAGCCGATTGGATACCGTTGTGGTGGTAAACGTGGTGATTCACGGGGATCCACTGCAAATATGTTGAGCAACGTATTGGTCGTACTAGGTGTGGGTGAAGTGGAAGCGCTTCTCAGGGAGGACGGCGGTGGAGGACGTGGTGGCGTGGTTGGAGTAGTACGGGACGTCGTGGTCGTGGTGGATAGGTCGATGGTGCAGGTCAAGGGTAACGGGGTAGTGGTGGTGGCTGGCGTAGACGGTGGTGTGGTCGGTGTGGGTGTCTGGGTTGATACGTGGCGCACCCTTGACGTCTTGGTTGGTGTAGGCAGCGTCGTGGTCGTGGTCGTCGTGGTGGACGTGGTCGATGACGGAGAACGCAGGGTGTTCAAACAGGATAACACGGTCGTCAAATCGTAGAACACGCCTGTAAATAACGTACCCACAAGCACTACTACACACACTAGAGTACCCACTTGTGCTTTTCGAGTTCGTAATAATAAAGGTAGACGTGTCCTATCCATGGTACAATCCTACACTGAAGGCGGGTGGTGATCGGGGTTAGAATTTATAGACGTTTCATGTCACGGCCGGACACCCAGGAATTAAACGAACGAGGCCATCCTTGCCATTTGACGAGATGATAGGGAATGCCACGGCGACGTTCCGTTTTCAAAATCTTTTCCACCGTGTAATAGTCTTTGGGTGTTTTCACTATGGGTTGTAATTCTGCCTCGTAAAACGTGCCTTGCAGTCTCTCTCCTTGTAGATCTTCCAGTTGATAGACGTGTGGCTGTCGAGGTTTATGGCGAACGATGACAAAGTGCTCGTCACTCCAGTTGGGCAAATAACTTTTCTCAAATTGACCTTTCACTTTACTGATCCGTACCACATCGCCACGTTTGTACCGGGGTGCCGTGAGTGGTGGTGAACTGGATGAGTACAGCGTAGCACGCACTTGATGTTCGTTGCGTTCTGTCACAGCACGGGGCGCTCGCTGGATACTGCGATGATAGGCGCGATTGTAGCCTTGCACCAGTTGAGGGAGTACATCGATGTAGCGTCGAATGTTTTGGGCGGTAAAATACTTGTACATGCGGCCTTTGAAGGTCCGATTGAAACGTTCCACCACAGAAGCTTTCGTCTCGTTGTACGTATGAAAGAAAAATACCTTCTGTTTCTTAAGAAAGGCTTGAAAGGGTCGGTTGAGAAATTCGGTGCCTTCATCTGTTTGTAAATAAAGAGGTTTGCGCCCCGTCTTGAAAATCTGCTGGAAGGCTCGTATGAGATTCTCTCCTGTTTTGGTGCGAATGGATAGTACCCAGGCATACTTGGATAGAATATCGATACAGGTCAATATGTACCGATGTCCATCATTGTGAGGTGCAAAGCGACTCATGTCCACTAAATCCGCTTGCCATTGCGCGTCTATCCCGCCGACGATCACCCGGTTACGGCGAAAATGACGTCGGGCTGCTCGGTGCAAACTATAGGTGTCCTGGGTTTTTAACCAGTCTCGAACTTGAGTTCGACTGATGCCTTGAGAATGAGCCGCTCGAGAAAGCGCTCCCACAGCGCTATATGCGGCTGGACTCGTGGGGTTGTAATACAGATCGCTTAACACCTCGTTAATTACTGTAGACTGCTTTTTCCGGTCCGCGGCTTCATCACGGACTTTTTCTTCTTCATCGTTCTGGGCCGCTTGATCAGGTGACACTGTCATTCTAGCCTGTGTGCATTCTATACATATAGTATTTTCTCCATCAGCTTTTTTTTCATGAGGTTCATCTAGCGCGTCTTCCATAGCACGAGCCCACGCCAATTGGTCGGGTGATCGGTCGTCCGGTGTAAACAAGTGGTCCACCATAGGGACTACTTTCTCCAAGGCTGACCACAGAGAGGGAGTGAGGAGGAAACTTCGCGCCGGCTCTTGGTAGCGACCCACCCGTGGAAAGAGCATAGTATGGTATACGTAGATGGCATTGTCCAGGTGGATAAGGTGTCCGTCCAATTCACCGCTCAACACCCGTTTAAATTTACTCCACCCATCACGCTCTAGTGTCACCCTATTCGATAGAGTGTCAGCGTGCTCAAAGCAAATAGGTCCACAATCTTCTACCAGGGTGACTTTAGCTTCATACACGTATAACCCCACATTGGGTGTAAGAGGCAGGATGGCTTGTAGTGACATGCTTGCTGTCGAACGGCGAATGACCCACACTCTGTCTTAGCCCTCGTATTTATAGGGTCAGGTACTATACTGTCACTCTAGCCTCTGTGCCTTCTCTAGTATTTTGCCCATCATCAGATTTTTTTTCATCAGGTTCACTCAGCGCGTCTTCCCTAGCACGAACGCACGCTAATTGGTCGGGTGATCGGACGTCCGGTGTAAATAACTGGTCTACAATAGGCACTATTTTCTCCAAGGCTGACCACACAGAGGAAGTGAGGCTGATACTGCGCGTAGGCTCTTGGTACCGACCCAGACGTATGTGGACGGCCGGTACGGAATATACGTAAATGGCATTGTCCAGGTGAATGACGTCTCCGTCCAACTCACCGCTCAACACCCGTTTAAACTTAGTCCACCCATCACGCTGTAGTGTCACCGGATTCGATAGCATTTCAGCGGGCGTCCAGTAAATCGCTTGATGGTCTTTCACCAGCGTCACTTTATCTTGATAAATGTATAACCTTACACTGGGTGTCAGAGGCAGAATAGCGCGTAGTGACATGCTTGCTGTCAATGTCGAACGGAGAATAACACACACTCTGGTCTCATCCCCTGTATTTATAGGGTCAGGCCCTATTCTGTGAGAGGAGGGTGGGGAGAGAGTAGTACTTTATCGACCATGGGCACCACTTGTTGTAAACCCGTCCAGAGATCGGGATCCAGCGTAAATCCCCCGTGCTTCAAACATAGAAGTCGGGCAAAATAGGGCCCGCGGAAAATGTAGACGTCCTGACACAGGTGTATACTATCTCCATCGAGCTCGCCGCATAACACGCGTTTCAACGTAGTCCAGCCTTCCGGGGTTAAAGACACACGGGCCGGCTCCGATGTGCACCAACAGCGGGAATCGTCATCAAATAATTCCACGCGTTCAGGATATAATACTAACGTACAATCCCGGGTCAGTGTACGCGTGGCTAGTGAATTCGCTTCTGGGTAAAGTAGATCATGCACGTCGGTGATTATAGCTTTCAGTGCCTGCCATAAACCCGGTCGAAGTAAAATAGCAGCACCGCCACACTGTTCAAGCCGCGGAAAAAAAGAATCCGCTCTTCCACTCCGCAGGTACACACCCAGTCCTACATGCATAAAATCCATTTCGGGTTGTTTTCCCTGTAACAAGCGTGCTAATAGCGCCCAGCCTGGTAGGGTTAAGCATAATTTCACTTCTTTAGGATGTTCTTGGATAAGTTGCACTTCAAGATCATATACCATGAGAATGACATCCGACGTCAATTGAAAGAACGCGAGCTCCTTTCCCCGTGCTGCCATAATGATAGATGACAAAAAAATACGCGCCAGACAAAATTTATAGAGATCGATTCTGGCGAATGGGAATAAAAAAATTGTACATAAAAAATACGCGTAGAAAAAATAATTAAAATTAACCATACAATTTTTGTAAACGGCCCCAGAGTGCATAAATTGATATTCTTGAATCATTAACATGATAAAAATAAAATATTATCATGGCGGGCATCGTATATGAAGTCCTCCTAATTACCCGCACAATGTCTAGTGCTGTGAAATAGCCAAACCCGATCCTTGCAAAACCATACTATATAATGGTATAAATGCTAGACGTACGTGAAGGGTTTTCTTCAATGTTAAATTGTGTACCTTGTGTGCCCTAGTGCGCTTATAAATATAAAGAAACGTTAATTCAATAAAATAATTCATCACATAGGTAGCCCCCATGCTCTGCTTGATTCTACTTCAATCAAACAATGTAATTCATACGACAAACACATTTAATAAATTACCAAAAGCATGAATTAGAACAAAAAAGCGGGATGCTATTTGTTTACAGGTATTGAGTTTGCTTGTGAGAAAATAAAGGGGCAGTACTCTTACGTGCCAAACGCAATAAGGGGGCAATACTCTGCAGGTGCCAAATGCATCTTGAACGAAACAACATTCAGGGAAAAAATGGGACGCAACTCTGTTTGACACGAAAATTTGAATCGAAACGGCGTGCGTTGTGTTTGTTACGGTGAAATGAAGGGTCTGTTTTTTATCATTTTCTACCGTTCCCTTTGGATAATCGCGCTGAAATTTTCACCGAGCTAGGATAAGGGGATAAGTGATACTCTTCATCTATTTTTAGAGAGGAAAATTAATTTATTTTCAATGTAGCGGAGTTTTCCTACTATCGTACTTTCCCCTTAGGCGTGTAAAAATCACTAAAAATCATACAATCACAATAGAATCGAACGGTAGGGAGCTAATTTTTTACATACACGACCCTAACTTGTCTAAGTTTCATTAGAAATAAAATATATACGGCAGTGATATTGTATTGTCAAAATACAGCCTTTTATAAACGCAAAACAAACACACGCCAATTGTTTATCCAATTTTTTCTTACGGAAAATTTCGCTGACGTCCGCGCGAAGTACATATATAGCCCGGCCTAGATTTCAAAGGCCATTCGAAAATTTTCACTGCTATATCAAGATGTCTCAACCAGCGAAAATATCGACAACGAGTACCATCAACAAGCCCACAGGGAGGAGAACATTGTCCAGACGAAAAAGACAAGCAATGCGGCGGGTCATTAAGGAGTTTTGGGCTAACGAGTTCGCCGACTGGGAGGCGGCGCTCCAACATACCACACCACCAGGCCTGGCCACGGGGAATAATGTCAGAAAATTGTTGGAGGCCGTGAATACCAACATTCCCGAGGAGGACTGGTTCACTTTACTTAACAATGTGATGAAACAAGAGGCCTGCCCACCCCCTGCAAGAAATACGACGCTCCATCCGTTCACCTTTGAGAATGTGAATGGCGATGATGTCATTTTTCTGGACCCGTCATCACCACCGGCAAGCACAGCGCCCAGACCACCATCGCCCTTCCCCCTGGAAGACCTGCCCTCTTCCCTGCAAGATCAAGATGACGATGACAGCGATGATACACCCCTCATCATCTGGGAACAGCCTGCCCCCCTCATCGCTGCCGCGAGGTTTAGGGATGGACACCCCATGGATGCAGACATAGACGAAGATGAGGGCATTTCACCCTGGCGGTACTTCTCCGCCAGCCAGCAGGGAAGTAGGCCACTCCCCCCCAAAACGGAGAAGTAAGCTACTCTCCACCTGAATAAAAACAGGTTTAAAAAATAATAACCGCCTTTTTCAAGGCGAACTAATGCTTCGAAAGAGGAGCTTCTAACTTGGCACATGAATTTGAAAAAGCATACAGCCCCAGTCTCCCCTTTATTAGCAATGCATCACGAAAAAATATACACAACCCCTGGCCGATATCAAACAGTTCTTATGAGAACTAATCTCTTATATATATACACAGATTTTTTTCTCTGCCCCCATTAATTGTCCGACCCATAACGGACTATTTTTTTATTTTAATATGTCCGACGATAACGGACTATTTTTTTTATTTTAATATGTCCGACGATAACGGACATTTATTTTTTTATTTTAATATAACCCCAATAAATAACGGGTTGAAATTTATAGCACAGGGATAGGTGGGGAATCTGTTTTTTAATTTTAAGGGTGGTTATTAAAAATAACCGTTGAGATATGTAATAAATTACATTGTTGAGAGGGGTTGTTCACGCTGTGTTCTTCTTTCAGCGCAGACAGAGCATGTCAAAGGCAGTAATTCACATATTCGAGGTCTGTTGGCTTGTGCACACGTTGGAATCTGGGCGAATTTATGAATACAACTTTCACATAATGCCTGATGGCCGCAGGGAAAGATGGCAAATCTTGCGAATTGGTTCGGGCATTCGACACAGGATAAATACAAGTCTCTTTGACGTTCTGTTTTTGATCCCACTGTTGTTGTCGCTATGGCCCACACATAATGGACATCGTCTTGATTTTGGTTTAGTTTGGTGTTCTTGCTTCTGTGTGTTCGCACATCCTTGCACATTTTTCTCACATCTTTCCGACGTCTAGCGATCCTGACATCTTTCCTCCTTTGGGGTACTATGGTGTCTCCCCTGTTTTCCGTAGGCTGATTTTCGTCTGATGAAGTATGTGTTATTTGGCTTGTGCTTTGTTGTGCCATTTCTCCATTTTTTTCTTTAACTGGTGGTGTCAACATATTTTGTAACATAGAGTCTATATCATCAAAACATTGTTCAACATTCGGTGTGGGTGCTAGGGCAAAGAAGTTACCCAGCGGCGCTGTGTCCGGAGGATCTTCACAATGGACTGTAGCAGCATAATTCACGGGTTCAGAGGGAAATAAATCCTTGATTATCGCCTCCAACCAGGGTGGGTCATCTTCCAAATTAATGACATCGCCGAGCAGCGGTCCATCATCATTTGGGATGAAGTCTGATTTATCCATGATTTCAACAAATTTGCCTGCATCACTAAGCACTCAGGCTAATTGTGAATGCTTGAAAAAAAACTGCAGGCTATTTATAATGTACTTCGCGCGGACGGCAGCGACAACACTGTGTCGTTTGCTACCACAGACGCCGCGAAAATCTGTGTGTGTTTTTTTTCATTTATAAACGACTGTATTTTGACAATAAAATATCACTGCCGTATATATTTTTTATTTCTAATTAAACTGAGACAAATTAGGATATCGTATGTAAAATTGTAGCTCCCTACCGTTCGACTCTATTGTTATTGTCTGAATTTCAGTGATTTTTACTCGCCTAATGTTAAAGTCCGATAGTAGGAAAACTCCGCTACACTGCAAATAAATTGATTTTCCTGACTAAAAAAACATCCAGACTAGAGCTGACAATCTTATAATATTACTGTGAAAATTCCAACGAATTTATCGAGCTAAAAGTTTGAAAAAAATAAAACTTTAGAAAAAAATAAAACACAATATTTTTTAGCAAATAGCATCATGTTGCACTCACTCACACCCACAGGCCGATTCACAGCCGCCATCTTGTCCCTCCACCCACAGCCGCCATCTTGTTCCACCACCATCTTGCACTCACTCACACCCACAGGCCGATTCACAGCCGCCATCTTGTCCCTCCACCCACGGGCCGCCATCTTGTCCCTCCACCCACGGGCCACCATTTTGTCCCTCCACCCACAAGCCGTGTAGACTATAAATAACGTGTGGTCTGTTGTCATTTATTCACAAAATACAATTATCATGAGTTCACGAAGACGACCCTTGTTTACCCATCACGCTACGAGAGATCCAAGACATGATTCTGCTGCTACAGAACACAGAGAGATGGTTAGCAGTGAAGAAGTTGGAGGCATAACGATAACCACAAGTTTTCAGAGGGTTCTAGAAGACGAAAACACGTTAATACGCAGTACAGAAGAACTTGCAGGGGAACTCCAGCGAAATATACGAGCAGAAGAAGATAGACGATTGCAAAGACAACAACAGAATGAAGAAATCAACAGGATGGAGGCCATTGAAGAAGGAGAAAACGAGGACAATGATGTCACGGATGGGGAGGAACAAGACGGCGAGCTTCCATGGTTAAATAAGCATACACCGCCCATTACAACAACAACAACGTTGCCTACCGAAAGTATCACCATTTCGGCTACAGAAACTCCACACCAACAATGCCCACACCAAGCCGAGGTATTCCGCCTCAACGAAGTGATTAACATCATGCGTGAAAACATCACTGGAATGGAGGTGACAATGCATGGAATGGAGGCGGAAATTTCCATACAGAAGAAAGAACGCCATATAGAAGAAAGAAAAAAACGATGTAGTATTTGCACCGATGAGGACAGCTTGTACGCTGTACTTCCCTGTGGACATCTCTGCCTGTGCAAAGATTGTTGGGTGACACTGTCGTGTGAAGGAGCCATGTGCCGCTGCGTTGACGCCGGAGAGGAACATCTCAAAATAAAATGCCCCATATGCAGGAAGCATATAGGTGGTATCAAGAGAATCTACCGCGCATAAGTGTCGTGTACACTTTCAAAGGCCCTTTTCAGGGCCAACCCATCTTTCCGGAAGTGGAAACTTCTTTCAACAAAGCACAAAAATTAACACCAACTCCCATCATCCTTTTCCCAAAGAAAAAAAAAAATTTAAATTTTTTATTTTTTTGAAATTATTGAAAAAAATTATACCCTTCGGCCACCGAGCATGCGCACAATCACCCTAATTCAACCCCACACCCAGTCCATCAGATGCTCCTTCACCTCACCTTCAATTTGATACCTCACTCGACCCACTACCCCCCAAAAAAAATTTTAGCGCCTTATTTCATCTTCACAACGTCAGGTGAACGAAATTTTTTTTTTTTTTTTTTTTGGAGGTAGTGGGTCGAGTGAGGTATCAAATTGAAGCTGACGTGAAATGCTTCACATTGATACTTCACTAGACCCCATTGGACCATTAGGGGCTCGCCTAGCTCCAAAAAGGTATAATGCCCATTTTTGCCTTTTTTAAATTTTTTTTTTTTTATTTTTGGAGGAAGTGGGTCGAGTGAGGTATCAAATTGAAGCTGACGTGAAATGCTTCACATTGATACCTCACTCGACCCCATTGGACCATTAGGGGCTCGCCTAGCTCCAAAAAAGGCAAAAAATAAAAAATTTGCTCATGCGCATGCGCATTTTTTTTTTTTTGGAGGTAGTGGGTCGAGTGAGGTATCAAATTGAAGCTGACGTGAAATGCTTCACATTGATACCTCACTCGACCCCATTGGACCATTAGGGGCTCGCCTAGCTCCAAAAAAGGCAAAAAAATAAAAATTTTGCTCATGCGCATGCGTATTTTTGCCTTTTTGGAGCTAGGCGAGCCCCTAATGGTCCAATGGGGTCGAGTGAGGTATCAATGTGAAGCATTTCACGTCAGCTTCAATTTGATACCTCACTCGACCCACTACCTCCAAAAAAAAAAAAATGCGCATGCGCATGAGCAAAATTTTTATTTTTTTGCCTTTTTTGGAGCTAGGCGAGCCCCTAATGGTCCAATGGGGTCGAGTGAGGTATCAATGTGAAGCATTTCACGTCAGCTTCAATTTGATACCTCACTCGACCCACTTCCTCCAAAAATAAAAAAATAAAAAAAAAGGCAAAAATGGGCATTATACCTTTTTGGAGCTAGGCGAGCCCCTAATGGTCCAATGGGGTCGAGTGAGGTATCAAATTGAAGGTGAGGTGAAGGGGCATCTAATGGATTGGGTATGGGTTGAAATAATCCTTTTTTTCAAATTTTTTTCAATAATTTCAAAAAATTAAAAAAAGAACACTAAGCATTTTTTTAATTTTCTACTATTTTTTATTAACACAAATAGAATGAACGTATTCACAGGGGTATTGAATTTTAATATAATTATATCTGAGTATTGAATTTTTAATACAATTAACAGTAAAAAAACTCTTTTTAATACAATTATACGCTCTCAAGCCACTTCAATGAATGTGTATGGTAAATGTTTTTCAACACTTGTTCTGATTGTTCAATAGTTCGCCAACAAGACTTGTTTGAATTCATCCTCATCTTTCCGGAACTGGTGCACGTAGATGTACGTTATAACCTCTTCACGTGGAATTTTGGGAGGACAGGCCGCTTCTACTCTCAGAGCAATTTGCGTCTCCGTCACGGTCTGTAGTGCTTCAGTGATCAGTGCGTATGAGGGTACGCGAGTGTTCTGTGGAATTTGAGGTCTGATCAGATCCAGGACTGTGTCGATGTACTTCTGATAAATATAGTGTTGCACCTGGTAGGCCAGAGCTGAACGAATTGCACTGGCGAGACTCTGCAACTGCCGCCACGCCGTTAATTTCAAAGTGACACCTTGAGGACAAGCAACCAGCTCTTTTTCGAATATGCACGAGGAGCTGATCGTTGAAATAGGCACAGCTCACATAGATGTCGTCACCCACATGAAATTTCGCTTCGTCACTCCCCTGGTCACGAATAACCGCATCGATGGCGTAATCAAGGGTCTCCAGTTTTTGCCAGGAAGCGTAGGTCATGGCAATATGCTTACCGGGTCTGTCGTTAAAGCCCGCTGCATTAAAATGCACTTCTTCATCTTTCACACTCACTGTTAAATAGGGTGAAAGCTCCCAAATGTCGGTATGAGCTGCCTGGTAAGCTTGCTGGATGAGGTTGTTGATCTCCTGGACAGACATAGGAAGTTGTACTACTGGCTGCTCAACCACAGGTATTTCTAACGGTGTTAGTCGAGGGCGTTTGGGTCGGCCAGCGCGTTTGGCAAGTGTAGTACTCTCTGGGCTAGTGTGTGTACGTTTGCTAGCTGTACGCTCGTCGGTGGTGGTATCCATCACTAAGATATCATCATCTTGTATAACGTCGTCGGCTTCAAGTAGATGTGCTAGTTCTTCATTTCTCGTGATCTTCAACCCCTCCACGAAGGCTGGAAATGCATTGGGGCCACAGCGCAGTAGACCGTCGATGAGAGCTCTGTTTTGTCGTGAAGCGGTGTTCTCCGCCATGATATCTTCGACACCCTTTTTCAGGAGTATGTTTTCCTGCATAAGGAAATCACATAGATCAGGCACATGCTCCATCTCATCAATCAGACGAACACGGTTCTTTCGAAGCGTGACTAGGTCGGCTGACTCCATGACTATGGGCTCAGGCTGATGAGCAACTGCTACGGTGTAAAAGTCTGGTGAATTTGCACTGGTAAAAGTGAAAAAAGTAAAAGGTTCACAGCTCATACAAAACAGGCAAGCTGGCTGGATGACTGACTAGAGGTGAAGCAAGCAGGCAGGCAGGTAGACAGGCTGGAAGGCTCGTCAGGTCAGGTAAGTCACAGTGCTCCGCAAAAGTAGTGCAATGATCTAAAAATCGACTCCTTTTATACGTTTTTCTATAATCCGCCATCTTATCCCACCACCCACAGCCGCCATTTTATCCCACCACCCACAGCCGCCATCTTATCCCACCACCCACAGCCGCCATTTTATCCCACCACCCACAGCCGCCATTTTATCCCACCACCCCCAGCCGCCATTTTATCCCACCACCCACAGCCGCCATTTTATCCCACCACCCACAACCGCCATTTTATCCCACCACCCACAGGCCGCCATCTTATCCAGTACCACCTACAGCCGCCATCTTATCCCACCACCCACAGCCGCCATCTTATCCCACCACCCACAGGCCGCCATCTTATCCAGTACCACCTACAGCCGCCATCTTATCCCACCACCCACAGCCGCCATCTTATCCCACCACCCACAGCCGCCATGTTGTCCCACCACCCACAGCCGCCATGTTGTCCCACCACCCACAACCGCCATGTTGTCCCACCACCCACAGCCGCCATCTTGTCCCACCACCCGCAGCCGCCATCTTGTCCCACCACCCACAGCCGCCATCTTGAAGAAGTTGGAGGCATAACGATAACCACAAGTTTTCAGAGGGTTCTAGAAGACGAAAACACGTTAATACGCAGTACAGAAGAACTTGCAGGGGAACTCCAGCGAAATATACGAGCAGAAGAAGATAGACGATTGCAAAGACAACAACAGAATGAAGAAATCAACAGGATGGAGGCCATTGAAGAAGGAGAAAACGAGGACAATGATGTCACGGATGGGGAGGAACAAGACGGCGAGCTTCCATGGTTAAATAAGCATACACCGCCCATTACAACAACAACAACGTTGCCTACCGAAAGTATCACCATTTCGGCTACAGAAACTCCACACCAACAATGCCCACACCAAGCCGAGGTATTCCGCCTCAACGAAGTGATTAACATCATGCGTGAAAACATCACTGGAATGGAGGTGACAATGCATGGAATGGAGGCGGAAATTTCCATACAGAAGAAAGAACGCCATATAGAAGAAAGAAAAAAACGATGTAGTATTTGCACCGATGAGGACAGCTTGTACGCTGTACTTCCCTGTGGACATCTCTGCCTGTGCAAAGATTGTTGGGTGACACTGTCGTGTGAAGGAGCCATGTGCCGCTGCGTTGACGCCGGAGAGGAACATCTCAAAATAAAATGCCCCATATGCAGGAAGCATATAGGTGGTATCAAGAGAATCTACCGCGCATAAGTGTCGTGTACACTTTCAAAGGCCCTTTTCAGGGCCAACCCATCTTTCCGGAAGTGGAAACTTCTTTCAACAAAGCACAAAAATTAACACCAACTCCCATCATCCTTTTCCCAAAGAAAAAAAAAAAATTTAATTTTTTATTTTTTTGAAATTATTGAAAAAAATTATACCCTTCGGCCACCGAGCATGCGCACAATCACCCTAATTCAACCCCACACCCAGTCCATCAGATGCTCCTTCACCTCACCTTCAATTTGATACCTCACTCGACCCACTACCCCCCAAAAAAAATTTTAGCGCCTTATTTCATCTTCACAACGTCAGGTGAACGAAATTTTTTTTTTTTTTTTTTTTTGGAGGTAGTGGGTCGAGTGAGGTATCAAATTGAAGCTGACGTGAAATGCTTCACATTGATACTTCACTAGACCCCATTGGACCATTAGGGGCTCGCCTAGCTCCAAAAAGGTATAATGCCCATTTTTGCCTTTTTTAAATTTTTTTTTTTATTTTTGGAGGAAGTGGGTCGAGTGAGGTATCAAATTGAAGCTGACGTGAAATGCTTCACATTGATACCTCACTCGACCCCATTGGACCATTAGGGGCTCGCCTAGCTCCAAAAAAGGCAAAAAAATAAAAATTTTGCTCATGCGCATGCGTATTTTTGCCTTTTTGGAGCTAGGCGAGCCCCTAATGGTCCAATGGGGTCGAGTGAGGTATCAATGTGAAGCATTTCACGTCAGCTTCAATTTGATACCTCACTCGACCCACTACCTCCAAAAAAAAAAAAATGCGCATGCGCATGAGCAAAATTTTTATTTTTTTGCCTTTTTTGGAGCTAGGCGAGCCCCTAATGGTCCAATGGGGTCGAGTGAGGTATCAATGTGAAGCATTTCACGTCAGCTTCAATTTGATACCTCACTCGACCCACTTCCTCCAAAAATAAAAAAATAAAAAAAAAGGCAAAAATGGGCATTATACCTTTTTGGAGCTAGGCGAGCCCCTAATGGTCCAATGGGGTCGAGTGAGGTATCAAATTGAAGGTGAGGTGAAGGGGCATCTAATGGATTGGGTATGGGTTGAAATAATCCTTTTTTTCAAATTTTTTTCAATAATTTCAAAAAATTAAAAAAAGAACACTAAGCATTTTTTTAATTTTCTACTATTTTTTATTAACACAAATAGAATGAACGTATTCACAGGGGTATTGAATTTTAATATAATTATATCTGAGTATTGAATTTTTAATACAATTAACAGTAAAAAAACTCTTTTTAATACAATTATACGCTCTCAAGCCACTTCAATGAATGTGTATGGTAAATGTTTTTCAACACTTGTTCTGATTGTTCAATAGTTCGCCAACAAGACTTGTTTGAATTCATCCTCATCTTTCCGGAACTGGTGCACGTAGATGTACGTTATAACCTCTTCACGTGGAATTTTGGGAGGACAGGCCGCTTCTACTCTCAGAGCAATTTGCGTCTCCGTCACGGTCTGTAGTGCTTCAGTGATCAGTGCGTATGAGGGTGCGCGAGTGTTCTGTGGAATTTGAGGTCTGATCAGATCCAGGACTGTGTCGATGTACTTCTGATAAATATAGTGTTGCACCTGGTAGGCCAGAGCTGAACGAATTGCACTGGCGAGACTCTGCAACTGCCGCCACGCCGTTAATTTCAAAGTGACACCTTGAGGACAAGCAACCAGCTCTTTTTCGAATATGCACGAGGAGCTGATCGTTGAAATAGGCACAGCTCACATAGATGTCGTCACCCACATGAAATTTCGCTTCGTCACTCCCCTGGTCACGAATAACCGCATCGATGGCGTAATCAAGGGTCTCCAGTTTTTGCCAGGAAGCGTAGGTCATGGCAATATGCTTACCGGGTCTGTCGTTAAAGCCCGCTGCATTAAAATGCACTTCTTCATCTTTCACACTCACTGTTAAATAGGGTGAAAGCTCCCAAATGTCGGTATGAGCTGCCTGGTAAGCTTGCTGGATGAGGTTGTTGATCTCCTGGACAGACATAGGAAGTTGTACTACTGGCTGCTCAACCACAGGTATTTCTAACGGTGTTAGTCGAGGGCGTTTGGGTCGGCCAGCGCGTTTGGCAAGTGTAGTACTCTCTGGGCTAGTGTGTGTACGTTTGCTAGCTGTACGCTCGTCGGTGGTGGTATCCATCACTAAGATATCATCATCTTGTATAACGTCGTCGGCTTCAAGTAGATGTGCTAGTTCTTCATTTCTCGTGATCTTCAACCCCTCCACGAAGGCTGGAAATGCATTGGGGCCACAGCGCAGTAGACCGTCGATGAGAGCTCTGTTTTGTCGTGAAGCGGTGTTCTCCGCCATGATATCTTCGACACCCTTTTTCAGGAGTATGTTTTCCTGCATAAGGAAATCACATAGATCAGGCACATGCTCCATCTCATCAATCAGACGAACACGGTTCTTTCGAAGCGTGACTAGGTCGGCTGACTCCATGACTATGGGCTCAGGCTGATGAGCAACTGCTACGGTGTAAAAGTCTGGTGAATTTGCACTGGTAAAAGTGAAAAAAGTAAAAGGTTCACAGCTCATACAAAACAGGCAAGCTGGCTGGATGACTGACTAGAGGTGAAGCAAGCAGGCAGGCAGGTAGACAGGCTGGAAGGCTCGTCAGGTCAGGTAAGTCACAGTGCTCCGCAAAAGTAGTGCAATGATCTAAAAATCGACTCCTTTTATACGTTTTTCTATAATCCGCCATCTTATCCCACCACCCACAGCCGCCATTTTATCCCACCACCCACAGCCGCCATCTTATCCCACCACCCACAGCCGCCATTTTATCCCACCACCCACAGCCGCCATTTTATCCCACCACCCCCAGCCGCCATTTTATCCCACCACCCACAGCCGCCATTTTATCCCACCACCCACAACCGCCATTTTATCCCACCACCCACAGGCCGCCATCTTATCCAGTACCACCTACAGCCGCCATCTTATCCCACCACCCACAGCCGCCATCTTATCCCACCACCCACAGGCCGCCATCTTATCCAGTACCACCTACAGCCGCCATCTTATCCCACCACCCACAGCCGCCATCTTATCCCACCACCCACAGCCGCCATGTTGTCCCACCACCCACAGCCGCCATGTTGTCCCACCACCCACAACCGCCATGTTGTCCCACCACCCACAGCCGCCATCTTGTCCCACCACCCGCAGCCGCCATCTTGTCCCACCACCCACAGCCGCCATCTTGAAGAAGTTGGAGGCATAACGATAACCACAAGTTTTCAGAGGGTTCTAGAAGACGAAAACACGTTAATACGCAGTACAGAAGAACTTGCAGGGGAACTCCAGCGAAATATACGAGCAGAAGAAGATAGACGATTGCAAAGACAACAACAGAATGAAGAAATCAACAGGATGGAGGCCATTGAAGAAGGAGAAAACGAGGACAATGATGTCACGGATGGGGAGGAACAAGACGGCGAGCTTCCATGGTTAAATAAGCATACACCGCCCATTACAACAACAACAACGTTGCCTACCGAAAGTATCACCATTTCGGCTACAGAAACTCCACACCAACAATGCCCACACCAAGCCGAGGTATTCCGCCTCAACGAAGTGATTAACATCATGCGTGAAAACATCACTGGAATGGAGGTGACAATGCATGGAATGGAGGCGGAAATTTCCATACAGAAGAAAGAACGCCATATAGAAGAAAGAAAAAAACGATGTAGTATTTGCACCGATGAGGACAGCTTGTACGCTGTACTTCCCTGTGGACATCTCTGCCTGTGCAAAGATTGTTGGGTGACACTGTCGTGTGAAGGAGCCATGTGCCGCTGCGTTGACGCCGGAGAGGAACATCTCAAAATAAAATGCCCCATATGCAGGAAGCATATAGGTGGTATCAAGAGAATCTACCGCGCATAAGTGTCGTGTACACTTTCAAAGGCCCTTTTCAGGGCCAACCCATCTTTCCGGAAGTGGAAACTTCTTTCAACAAAGCACAAAAATTAACACCAACTCCCATCATCCTTTTCCCAAAGAAAAAAAAAAATTTAAATTTTTTATTTTTTTGAAATTATTGAAAAAAATTATACCCTTCGGCCACCGAGCATGCGCACAATCACCCTAATTCAACCCCACACCCAGTCCATCAGATGCTCCTTCACCTCACCTTCAATTTGATACCTCACTCGACCCACTACCCCCCAAAAAAAATTTTAGCGCCTTATTTCATCTTCACAACGTCAGGTGAACGAAATTTTTTTTTTTTTTTTTTTTGGAGGTAGTGGGTCGAGTGAGGTATCAAATTGAAGCTGACGTGAAATGCTTCACATTGATACTTCACTAGACCCCATTGGACCATTAGGGGCTCGCCTAGCTCCAAAAAGGTATAATGCCCATTTTTGCCTTTTTTAAATTTTTTTTTTTTAATTTTTGGAGGAAGTGGGTCGAGTGAGGTATCAAATTGAAGCTGACGTGAAATGCTTCACATTGATACCTCACTCGACCCCATTGGACCATTAGGGGCTCGCCTAGCTCCAAAAAAGGCAAAAAAATAAAAATTTTGCTCATGCGCATGCGCATTTTTTTTTTTTTGGAGGTAGTGGGTCGAGTGAGGTATCAAATTGAAGCTGACGTGAAATGCTTCACATTGATACCTCACTCGATCCCATTGGACCATTAGGGGCTCTCCTAGCTCCAAAAAGGCAAAAAAAATAAAACATAAAAAAATGCGCATGCGTATTTTTGCCTTTTTTGGAGCTAGGGGAGCCCCTAATGGTCCAATGGGGTCGAGTGAGGTATCAATGTGAAGCATTTCACGTCAGCTTCAATTTGATACCTCACTCGACCCACTTCCTCCAAAAATAAAAAATAAAAAAAAATTAAAAAAGGCAAAAATGCGCATTATACCTTTTTGGAGCTAGGCGAGCCCCTAATGGTCCAATGGGGTCGAGTGAGGTATCAAATTGAAGGTGAGGTGAAGGGGCATCTAATGGATTGGGTATGGGTTGAAATAATCCTTTTTTTCAATTTTTTTTCAATAATTTCAAAAAATTAAAAAAAGAACACCAAGCATTTTTTTAATTTTCTACTATTTTTTATTAACACAAATAGAATGAACGTATTCACAGGGGTATTGAATTTTAATATAATTATATCTGAGTATTGAATTTTTAATACAATTAACAGTAAAAAAACTCTTTTTAATACAATTATACGCTCTCAAGCCACTTCAATGAATGTGTATGGTAAATGTTTTTCAACACTTGTTCTGATTGTTCAATAGTTCGCCAACAAGACTTGTTTGAATTCATCCTCATCTTTCCGGAACTGGTGCACGTAGATGTACGTTATAACCTCTTCACGTGGAATTTTGGGAGGACAGGCCGCTTCTACTCTCAGAGCAATTTGCGTCTCCGTCACGGTCTGTAGTGCTTCAGTGATCAGTGCGTATGAGGGTACGCGAGTGTTCTGTGGAATTTGAGGTCTGATCAGATCCAGGACTGTGTCGATGTACTTCTGATAAATATAGTGTTGCACCTGGTAGGCCAGAGCTGAACGAATTGCACTGGCGAGACTCTGCAACTGCCGCCACGCCGTTAATTTCAAAGTGACACCTTGAGGACAAGCAACCAGCTCTTTTTCGAATATGCACGAGGAGCTGATCGTTGAAATAGGCACAGCTCACATAGATGTCGTCACCCACATGAAATTTCGCTTCGTCACTCCCCTGGTCACGAATAACCGCATCGATGGCGTAATCAAGGGTCTCCAGTTTTTGCCAGGAAGCGTAGGTCATGGCAATATGCTTACCGGGTCTGTCGTTAAAGCCCGCTGCATTAAAATGCACTTCTTCATCTTTCACACTCACTGTTAAATAGGGTGAAAGCTCCCAAATGTCGGTATGAGCTGCCTGGTAAGCTTGCTGGATGAGGTTGTTGATCTCCTGGACAGACATAGGAAGTTGTACTACTGGCTGCTCAACCACAGGTATTTCTAACGGTGTTAGTCGAGGGCGTTTGGGTCGGCCAGCGCGTTTGGCAAGTGTAGTACTCTCTGGGCTAGTGTGTGTACGTTTGCTAGCTGTACGCTCGTCGGTGGTGGTATCCATCACTAAGATATCATCATCTTGTATAACGTCGTCGGCTTCAAGTAGATGTGCTAGTTCTTCATTTCTCGTGATCTTCAACCCCTCCACGAAGGCTGGAAATGCATTGGGGCCACAGCGCAGTAGACCGTCGATGAGAGCTCTGTTTTGTCGTGAAGCGGTGTTCTCCGCCATGATATCTTCGACACCCTTTTTCAGGAGTATGTTTTCCTGCATAAGGAAATCACATAGATCAGGCACATGCTCCATCTCATCAATCAGACGAACACGGTTCTTTCGAAGCGTGACTAGGTCGGCTGACTCCATGACTATGGGCTCAGGCTGATGAGCAACTGCTACGGTGTAAAAGTCTGGTGAATTTGCACTGGTAAAAGTGAAAAAAGTAAAAGGTTCACAGCTCATACAAAACAGGCAAGCTGGCTGGATGACTGACTAGAGGTGAAGCAAGCAGGCAGGCAGGTAGACAGGCTGGAAGGCTCGTCAGGTCAGGTAAGTCACAGTGCTCCGCAAAAGTAGTGCAATGATCTAAAAATCGACTCCTTTTATACGTTTTTCTATAATCCGCCATCTTATCCCACCACCCACAGCCGCCATTTTATCCCACCACCCACAGCCGCCATTTTATCCCACCACCCACAGGCCGCCATTTTATCCCACCACCCACAGCCGCCATTTTATCCCACCACCCACAACCGCCATTTTATCCCACCACCCACAGGCCGCCATCTTATCCAGTACCACCTACAGCCGCCATCTTATCCCACCACCCACAGCCGCCATCTTATCCCACCACCCACAGGCCGCCATCTTATCCAGTACCACCTACAGCCGCCATCTTATCCCACCACCCACAGCCGCCATCTTATCCCACCACCCACAGCCGCCATGTTGTCCCACCACCCACAGCCGCCATGTTGTCCCACCACCCACAACCGCCATGTTGTCCCACCACCCACAGCCGCCATCTTGTCCCACCACCCACAGCCGCCATGTTGTCCCACCACCCACAGCCGCCATTTTGTCCCACCACCCACAGCCGCCATCTTGTCCCACCACCCACAGCCGCCATCTTGTCCCACCACCCACAGCCGCCATCTTGTCCCACCACCCACAGCCGCCATCTTGTCCCACCACCCACAGCCGCCATCTTGTCCCACCACCCACAGCCACCATCTTGTCCCACCACCCACAGCCGCCATCTTGTCCCACCACCCACAGCCGCCATCTTGTCCCACCACCCACAGCCGCCATCTTGTCCCACCACCCACAGCCGCCATTTTGTCCCACCACCCACAGCCGCCATCTTGTCCCACCACCCACACCCACCATCTTGTCCCACCACCCAACATCCACGCATGCGCACACCACCCATTGTGACGTCACCCCAGGTTCTGCGCATGCGCACTGACGCGCTATTAACTCAATTTGCTCGCTGTATACTACTATCATCTATTCATGTAGTTTATGAGTGTAGGCCTACTATTTAAGTTGGAGGTTCAATATGTATCTAAAATCAGATATCGCCGCGAGCGCACCACGTTTGTGTTAAACCAGGAAGTCAAAAGTTGTCAGACATATTCTTCAATATCGATGCGTGTTTATGCGAAACAAATGTGAAAATAGAACAATAAATCGACCTACATTGTGTTCAGATTTATTTCCGGGAAAACGCGTAAAACGCATCTCCCGCAACCTGGAACCCCGGAGCTTCCGGGGCCTAGGCGGCCCCTGGACCCTCGCCTGTCAGGCTGTGAGGATTGCTTATTTTAGCTTTGTGTGAATGAATCGGTATCATATTGGTGCTAATGTTCCATGATGTAAAAGTCATCGTTTTTTTTATCTGTTAAATATAACAGGAAAGTCAAATGGATTCAGGCATGAAGTATGGTTTTTTCAATATCGATGCGTGCTTATAAATGAGAAACAAACGTGAAAATAGAACCATAAATCTGCATACATTATGTTCGAATTTATTTCCTGGAAAATGCTTAGAACGCATCTCCGGAGATCTAGGACCCCAGAGCTTCCGGGGCCTAGGCGGCCCCTGGACCCTCGCATGTTGGGCTGTGATAGTCCACCCCCGCCCTATGAATTTTGGCTGGGTCCGTCCTTGTGGAGTATATAATGAAATATGTTGTCAACTGGACAATATCCAACGTTTTCCGATGATTACTCCGCTGCATGTACTGACATTAACAACAATATTAAACGCGTGGTAGCTAATAAAGACACACATGTTTGAGTTCTTCACAATTGTTTTTTCTTCGTTCTTCGTATTTGGATTATTTTTTTCTTTTTTCTCCGTACTAGAGATATTTTTTTTCACGTTCACACGATCGCTTACCCCCTCCCCCTCTTAACCCAGCTAGGACACTTTTCTTCAGATTGGGTACAAATGTCCGTCCTTGGTTGCAATAGAAAAATATATGAAAAGGGACACTAATCACCAGGACATTCTTATATCCACTACACCCACCCTACTGAATCGACAAGTATGATTGTAGGTGAATGCACCAGTCCATTTGTCATGCGACCATGAACTGTAGATTGGATCACTTCACATTGAAGCCGGATAACAGCTGCAATGTTATAATGAGGCAACATATGATTGTATATCAGATATGTCGACAGTCCATGGTAGCTACCATTTGTCTTGGCAACAGTCCATTTGGCGAATCATTGGCCAAGGTTACGCGGTTCACGTCAGTTCGGATTGACCGAATTTGGACCTACCATGGACTGTCGATCGATCCGATGATGATGCCATGGACTGTCGTAATATCAGACAGACAGAGAATAAACTATTAATGGTTCATATTCCTGTTAAACACACACAAGTGAAAGGAATCGACAGATGAATGAGTCAGTGATACATAGTAATAACCCTACATTTGGTGACAATATAGTACCGTACGATATCTCTCCATCAAAAAATGACTGGACACCAGTAACCATACCTGCCATCGATATGTTGAAAATCGTTCATTTTCGGCTGTGGTCACTGTCGTCTGGTCAGTCACACGCCCACGCTTGATAACGAAATCACCGAAAAACCTACCATTGACTGTGATTTGACACGTGACCGGCGGTGTTGTCGATTCAGTAGGGTGACACCGGTTCTGTGGAAACTTGGGTTAGAATTTTGAGCTAACACTTTTTGTAGTTTTATTTCTTGCTGGAATTCCAAGGGTTGTCTAGTACTTTTGTGGAATTGGAATTGTGGAATTCCAAGCACACTCATAGTGACAGTGAAACGGCAAACACTTTTTGTTGTTTAGGCCTAAATATTATTTTTTTGTTGTTGTTGGAATTTTTTTTTTTTTTTGCTTAGAAATTATGAAAATTCCGTGTGAAATTCAAATTCAATTCAATTCAAAGACTGGAACTCCAGCTGTCTTCTGTGAATTTTCAAGTGGAATGCCAGACTTTTCCATGGGAAATTGGTCTGGAATTTCATGGCATTTTGCTGGTTGCTAAAGACGATTCGAGTTGTCTTTCTGTGTGAAATTTCACGCCCTATCCATAGAGAATTGCGTTGCAATTCCAGCGATTTCATTGTTTTTCTTCCCCATCTTTCGTAGGCGTTGGAATTCCAAGGAAATAATGCAAATTCCATGTGGAATTAAACGGATTTTTGTTCAGAAAAAAAAAAACAAAAAAAAAATTTAATGTGGAATTCCAGTCATCTGTGTCATTCACATAATATTCGCGCAATATTTTTCTCGAATAGCCCTTCGTTGGTTTTACATTTCGAATTGTGATAGGACTTGCCACTCCCCCACACCCTTTGTAATTTGTTCACAGCAAGAGTTTCTGTGCTAGTCTGCTAAATAGCAAACTCAAACGGTGTATGGCATGTTACTCTTGGCGTTTCCATGAAAATTTAGTATGAGTTATCTTCTCTAGATGGCTTGTTAGCTTGACCAGCAGGTGTCTCTGGCAAGCTCACTTCCGGTGATAAATCTTCCAGCGGGACACGTGCGTTTTGTTTTCATCTTAAAATGGGAAAATCAAAGAAAAACTTGGATGAATCGCAGACAGAGGAGGCAGTAGATGAGAAAGCTGTATGGCAACAGAAAGTTCAATATCTCAGTCCAATTTCAAACCCATTGGCATCAAGAAAATTGTCAAAAAAGTTGTATAAAGTAATCAAAAAAGGTACTTCGCTAACAACAACAACACGATTGTATAATTTGTGGTACTGATACTGCACAGGTGCTTCTATCTACCGTTCTATGTTCCTATACATAGAACGGTAGATTGAAGCACCTGTGTGATACTGATAGCAGTGTTGTTCCAAGCCACAACTGTTCCTATCAATGATACCTTCACACATGGCCTGATGGCGTTCATTGATCTCCGTACATGCTATAACCCGTACCATATAACAGTTCATTTTGATGCTCCTTACCTGTTATTTTCGGGAAGCTAATTCCTTCTTTTTCACGCTTGTCGCTTTTATTAAAGTTTCCGGCGCTGGTGATCAGCTGTACAAGAGTCGTTTTCACATTGACCCCGACTTTCCCCATGTTACGGTAGACGCCATATAAGATTCATTGGAGTTCCGCTGGCCGCGGTGCATTCTGGGATTGAAGAAAGATAAACAAACCGATCACGTGGTTCCCCAAGCCTGCAGAAGCATGGAAGCATAGGCTGACAGTGGAAGATTTTAGGAGTTGTAAAGGCCCTCCAACTGCGCGTTTTTTTGCCTCAAATGGGTTTGATGTAATCGTCAAAAATAAAATATAAACTTGTTATCCCTGTTTAGTCGCACATAAGGAAAAAAACACAGTTATTCTGACTGGCAAGGCTGTAAACTTGCGCCACATTTCTTGGTCGCTGTGCGTGGTCCCGCGTCGAGGCTCACAACGGGTGGGACCCGCAAAACGCATAGTCAACATACTTGATTGAACAGGTTGGGGAAAATACCTTGGTCGAGGTATTATACCTTTATCGGGGTATTATACCTCGATCGAGGTATAGGCCTGTACCTCGATTGGGGTATAGGGCTATGTCAACTTCAGTTTTTGTTAATTTATGGAAAAGGTTGACATCCACACATACCCTGGACTGTATGGATCTTTCAACAATATCTATGGCTTCATTGTTCCACGATTTTCACAGCAACTTATTGCTTCATTTTATGCGACTAATCAATCAAATTAGCCACTCTAATATTTCAAAAGTGAAACATGGCTTCAAATGACATATTCTGTGACATTTATTATGTAAATGAAACTGGCATGTGATGGCATACTTCCATCTCAAAGTCATATCCATGTTGCATGAATGTAGATGCATTGACTGATGAATAAATTAGATTAAATTGTCTGATGCAATGCACAATCTCCTAGCATGCATACACATGGCAGGGTGGTAATACCCAGAGCAGAGGTCTGTTTTTATGTGCACATGCTAGCAGTTTAGATTATGTATCTGTCAGTTAAACTTGATTTATTAACTGGGCATTGCCTCTCAAATCCTGCAACTTGCGCATGAACTTGATATGGAAGTATGCCACCCCATGCTATTTTCATTTACAGAATAAATTTCACCGAATATGTCATTTGAAGCCATGTTTCATTTTTGAAATATTGAAGTGGCTAATTTGAATGATTAGTCGCATAAATTGAAGCAATACGTTGCCGTGAAAATCATGGAATAATGAAGCAATGGATGCTGTTGAAAGATTCATGCAGTCCGGCATATGTGTGAATGTCCACATTTTCCATAAATATATAAAAACTGAAGTTGACATAGTCTAATACCTCGATCAAGGTATAATACCCCGATCAAGGTATAATACCTCGATCAAGGTATTTTCCCCAACCTGTTGAATTCACTCACGTACTCAAGCGGACCCTCTCATTAATTTAAGCCTAGCAGGTGACCAGAGTTATTGTTCTCTTTTTTAAAGCTCTTTTTCCCAACACCTGACTTCACTACGCAAACGGAACGAGTTCTGACAGGCAAATCACAGACCATGTTGAACCTCTTTGAATGTTTGCGACCGTTTGGCATTTTCTGCGGGTGAATTTTATATGCTAGCGTGTTGTTTTGGGCTTCTCTTTTTTCGCGAATACCTGTATTTATTTTCTCTCTCACCCAAAAACCCACTTTGCCGAAAAAAAATCAGAAACGGCAGAAAACAGTGACAGCCAGCTATGTTGTCATATACAAACGTTTGACCACGTGGCTTTGTTTTTCTTTCCTAAGACCCGGATGTGACATGCGCACTTGAAACCACGACATCCCTTATTGCGTGTATTTGGGCCACTACGTATGCGCAGTTACACAATATGGCATCTACCGTAACATGGGGAAAGTCCGGGTCGATGTGAAAACGGCTCTTGTACAGCTGATCACCAGTGCCGGAAAATTTAATAAAATGACAAGCGTGGAAAAGAAGGAATTAGCTTCCCGAAAATAACAGGTAAAGGAGCATCAAAATGAACTTATATACGGTACGGGTTATAGCACACGGAGATCAATGAACGCCATATGTGACTATCATCCGAAGGTATTATTGAAAGGAACAGTTGTGGCTATATTGTTCCTAGTTCACTACAATGGGTGACTGACAGCCTTTCTTTTATTATCTGGATGTTCGATTGGGCTGTACATCTCAATTGGGTGATACGGACATGGTAGACATCAACATATGAAAGGTGGATGTATTCCAGTCACATTATATTGGACTATGTTGTGCGTCACCCTTAAAAAATGTTATAATATCTTGAAATTACCAAATCACATGCAACTGAAATTTTGCAAACCCTTGGTCGACCAGTTAGCGAAAGCTTTTCAGGAATATTAATTTTCGGAAATGCTATTTGAATATTGAAATGAAAACTTGATAGAAAACAAGGGACCAAAGTTTGATCATTAATCTCCTGTATGAATAGATTGTTGGGCAGCATTTTATTTGATCGAGAAATGATTTCAAAGCGAGTCGTTTAGTCTCCAAAAATATGGTGATACTGGATTAGTAAGTGAACACTTGCTTGTCAGCACATAATTGGAGATAACTATTATTGAATAATGGTCATTGTATGTCGAGAATAGACTGCAGGGCAAATATACTCACTAGAACAGGCTTCGGCTGAGTAAAAAACATCACAAAACTGCAGCCTACCATCAAAATATCTGTGGAAGGGAGCAGCCATTGCAGCCCGAAGCAGTGTCCTTTCACAGTACAAGAGCAAACAAAGAGAATAATCCAAATCATTGCTTCTTCCTTCCAAAAGCACAGTGGCACCCTCACCAGCATCAAAACTTTTGCCGATGTCAAAGATTGCGAGAGAAAAATATAATTAATTTCTCCAAGATGTAGTGTAATTATTGTCTTGATCTACTTGCATGACTTGTGGTCAATTTCCCAGGGCCTGATCTAGACTTTTTATTTGGGCATGGATACACAGCACAGAAATAAGTTATAATGAAATAGGCTACGATGTGGAGTATTAAATGGTCTGAATACAGCCTGTTAAGTTATTTAATATTTGGCAACAGTACTTGGATTAGTATTGGTTTCAGCCTGTTCAGAGAGGAAATTTGCTAAAAAAAAAAATTCCCCTTTTTTTTTGTTTGGGCGCCCAAGTTTATGTTGGCCGAACCCATTATTACAGACTAAAAAATGGCCTAGACAGGGCCTGTTTGTACAATGAATACAAATCTAGAACAATCGGGTGACAAACGAGCCAGTTTCGCAAGTAGAAATAATGTTCAATGTAATCAAGTAGTTGAACAATTATAGGTTTTGCGTATTGTTCATAACCTGATGAAACAAAGTTCACACATGAGTGTACATGCTACCTTAAACCCTCAAAAGTCTTTAAATATAAAAAAAGGTCCTTAAAAACTTTAAAATCATTCAACCAGCTGAGCTCGCTAGAAAACAATCATGTTTGAAATTGATAACAATGAATCATTTGCAAGAAATAATGACGTCACGGTAGTTCGTGTAGATATGCTTTGATAATGAAAATATCCCACTCTATAGTCTAGCCAGATCACAGTTTGAAAGGTTTCGTCATTGCTATAAAGCTGAAATATTGCTGAACGCGACATTAAACCTTAATTCTCTCTCTCTCTCGAGCTTGTGGTTTGAAGGAAATGGACCAGTATTGCCGACTCCCCCATCCGATATTTTTGGAGGAGATGATGATGTTTTTTTCCAAAAAGAGGTCTTGAAAGTCCTTAATGTCTTTAAATTTTAATCCTACTTTATGAGTGTACGAACCCTGAAACCAATGGTTGCTAATTACAAACCCAATCTCAACACCATATTGAAGTACATGTACCATTGACATCTGCACCATCATAATTAAGCTTCCCTACCCTACAAAAAAGTAGTTCTTCACATCAAGCAGAGACCAATATGACTCCTCATGCTGCTTATGGGGGTCTACAAGTAGGTGTTGTTCAACTTTCAAGTATACAGTATCCTATTCTGACCAATCAGCTATCACCATTTTCCGCTCACTGGCAACACCCACGTCTTCTTCAAAGTGGATACAAGGCCAGACAAATTGTAATAAAAACAATACCCTATTGTGAAAATAGTCTTGTCTTTGCAAATAGAATTGCCTAATTAAAATAAGGCACCTTATAGTACTCCTTTAAAGTGAACGTAAAGGCTGCGACAACACACGCACTGTGTGGAAGAACTATATTAAAAGTATCATTTGGCAGCAACAAATATATTTTGTGATTTTTTTCCCTTCCAAAAAAAAATTTCCAAACACGGGAATTATTGACTGCCCATAACGAGCGACTGGAGTCGGCCATATCAGTTTATTGATTAGCCTTGCGCCAATGAAAACGCTTGTACGGAGCACGTGATATTTTCCTGTGACGTAGTATCACTTTGTTTTGGCATCGCTGTAGCATGAGTTGTAATTGCGGTGGTGGAGAGCTCGGCTGTTTCAAGCGTGTTTTGATTGTGTTGCGTGTCTCCAGCAAGTGTTTACTGACCTGAAACGTTCGATGAACTACTCACTACTTTCGTCGACATCGGAGCGTTTTGGTTCAAACTGGTAACCCTGTAAACCTTCATTTGTCTCTTCGTCAGAACTTGAAGTCAGGCTGGCCTCCTCGTACGTCGCTATGTTTACATGCTTTCTGCGCTTTCTAACTCCACGAAGTAAAGAGCTCCGAGGTGATACAACGTCACTGCTCTGAGTGAGATAGCCAGCATGGCGGCAGCCGGGGAACAATAATACAACGGAGATAATTTCGTTCGTACTCGGTGCAAAAAAAACCCCAAAAATATTTGTTGCTGCTATTTCAGTATTTCAATGTAGCTCTTTCCCACAGAGTGCATATTGCCTCAGCCTTTACGTTCACTTTAAACAAAACTGGCTATTCAGATAGAAGACACATACTTATATGTACAAGTATGGTCTATGAACTGATAAATCTTGAAAATAAGTCATAAGTCAAACTAAAATGGAATATTTTCTCTCTCTTTTTTTTTTCAGCCTCCAAGATAAAACAGGTGAGGAAGGGTGTGCGTGAAATCCAGAAGTTCATCAGAAAAGGCGAAACTGGGTAAGATGGTAATTAAACAGTGAACTGATTCTCATGATATTTAATTAAAAGCCCCTATATTGTATTTAGAAACGTAATTTAGGAACTAAATCTGCTGCTCCAGATTAAACAGATTTAATAGATAGATGAGTTTGAATGTTTTTACTGAACATGCTGCATCGCTTCACTAACAGGATTACCTCCCTTGGTCGGAGGAAAATAAAATACCATATTAGTTAACAAAAAAAAAACACTACTTATGTCTGATAGGAACTGTAGGAGATAACAGTCCCCATACCAGAGACATCCGATTGCCAGATATACCCTTGATTGCATAACGTTTAAGAAGGTGGTGTGCATGGCTATCAGGCAGTCAGCATCATCCTTTATCAAATAGAGCGGAGTGAGCTCTGGATATCACAACTAAACAGGGTGTGAGACCGTGTGCTGTTTTCTAATGGTTGAGCATATATAAGTTAGGGCAATCCCGCTTTCTAAAATGGAGATTAAAAAGGTCGTTTTTGCTCAATAAATCAGTTCACATAATATGTTCAGCAAAATCCTCTTGCGTAGCACACAGACGTATATTATCCACATCAACTGGTTGTAAAAAAATTCTCATCTAATTTGCATAATAATAGGACAAACATCGGTCGCGCTGTTTAAACAACATTGACTGATTCTTCAAATGGCAAATTAGTTTTAGGACATGGAACAATAGATAAATTGATGCTCTTGAAGTTTTGAAGCATTGGTTAAGAAGGAATCAAAAGTTATTGAGGGCTATTCCAGAAAAAAAGGTATGGGGGGGGCGGATGGCAAAAATTTTTACTACCCACCACCCATAGAAATGAATTTACTGCCACAACAAGGACCCACAGAATTCAATTATCTATGCATCCCACCACCCATAGAAAGAAAAAAAAAAACGAAACAAAAAATTTCCCCTCCGCATTGAAGTATTAACATCATTTACATCTCTCCTTGGGCCACTTTTTTCGATTTTTTGCGTTTTGGTTCATCATCATCATCATTTGCTGCTGATGCTGCCAGATCAACAGGTTCGGAGTTATTCACTGTGACCGTGCCAACAGTGTCAACTGCTTTTTTGAAGCATAAAAAAGGTCTCAGTTTTTTTCAAGCACTTCGTCGCGGAGAAATCAAAGTTCTTCATCATTCAGATTTTTGAGTTGATCCATAACGTTGAAACCACTGCTTTGAAAATTATCTACGTATGCCGCTAAATTGAATGAATTTAACAAAATTCTGATGGATTCCATAATGAATTTGATGCTCAACAGTCATGCCAGTCAAACGGACTGTCAGCAAGGTCGGAAGAAAAGGTTGGACACCATTACATTTCGTCTAAATTTGATATGATCATCATCAGGATAAAGAGGTGAAGGAAGTATCATATTGCATTCACCATGTTAATGAAAATGACAGATTTGATAACGAGAAAATTGAGGACCAAGATTGTGAGAATAATAGGTATGTACAATCAATTGGTACTGAACTGTGCTACTTAAAATAAACATTAAAGAAATTTTTTGGCACGTATTCATGATTGCAGAATGACCACATCCTCATGGTAGGCTACATGCTATTAAGAAAATAATTGAAATGATCACAAAATATTCTTTAAAATTGAAGAATGTAGTTGAAACTCCCCAGATTTATCAAATCAATTTCCAAATGCAGTGAGTACTGAATATGTCTTCTTCAGATCATAAGGTCATAAGCATACCTACATTACTAACAGCTTGAAAAAAAAAAGAGAAAAAAAAACAAAACAAAAACAGAGGTATAAAATGGTTGCTGTGTTCATAAATCCCACCAGGATCTCACTCACATCGATCTTATTGATTCATTTAAAAAATCAGTGGAAAAACAATTTATACTTTATTCTGAAACATTTGCTATTTTTAAATCACAAATTTTGCTGTCTTCAAATCAGCATCAACCAGACTCCCAGTTTGATTTCAGCTGGATGTATCAGAGAAACCCACAAAAAAATCGTTTGCACAGGCTCACATGGCTGAACTGGCAAGGAGCACTGCAAATCCATTTCTAGTATGATCCATAGATTCAATAATGGGTCAAATTAAAAAAATTGAATCCTTTATTACATTTTGTACAACACTCAACTTGTTGGCCATCCAGCATTATGTTTCATCAAGTATAAAACAATTACAGTGTACTTGGCTCAGATCGCGATTGGAATCAAGCTGAAGTAAAACTGGAAATCCCCTTGTGGAATGTGACCTTTGTTACCTTCTCACAAAGAAGAGCTTCTTCGGGAACCCTTCTTTTTCTTTATTCTGTGCATTTTGAAAGGGATGTCAAAGGTTCCCGATATACGAAGAGTGATGTCACCACAAATTTTCCCGCCTTTTTAGCGAAGAGACAAAGAGCAACAACAACTTGCAAACAAAGAATGAAATTGCCGTTTTTAGGATTGTTCGGGATTTTAAAGTCGTCAAGCAGAGGGATGGGTCTCTCTGAATAAAGCTAGGTAGGGGTGTGATTGACACCATTGCTTTTATTTACCCACCACCCATAGAATCCATTTCTTTATTGAGCCTACCACCCACAGAATTGGATTTCATTTTAACACGACCACCCATAGAAAAAAAAAAGACTTGTCATCCGCCCCCCCCATGCCTTTTTTTCTGGAATAGCCCTGAGCAAAAACCACCCTTTCAACCTCCATTTTAGAGAGCGGGATCGGCCCAGCCGGATATACACATGTAGCTCGTTCATTCTTCTATAAGATGTGCTGGATGCATTTTCCATCTCTCTCATATGTAGATAAACGCTTCCGAGCCAATCGATGAAGACTGAATGTGCATTATGCGCATGCGCTGCTTTTTCAGCTTAATGCTGTCAGAGGGTGTTAATTGATGGCAGGATGTTACAGTCTCAATGGGAGAAACTGATTCCATGCGCATGTTAATACGATGGTCCAGACTGAAGACATATCCATAGTCCTTATCTTAGTCAGGGCTGGAAATAACTAAGGATTGTAAAAGGTCACCTGTCCACAGGGTACAGTGTAATTAAGGATTGAGAAAGGTAACCTGTCCACAGGGTACAGTGTAATTAAGGATTGAGAAAGGTAACCTGTCCACCAGATACAGTGTAATTAAGGATTGTAAAAGGTAACCTGTCCACAGGGTACAGTGTAATTAAAGATTGGGAAAGGTCACCTGTCCACAGAGTACAGTGTAATTAAGGATTGTAAAAGGTCACCTGTCCACAGAGTACAGTGTAATTAAGGATTGTAAAAGGTCACCTGTCCACAGAGTACAGTGTAATTAAAGATTGGGAAAGGTCACCTGTCCACCATATACAGTGTAATAAAGGATTGTAAAAAGTAACCTGTCCACAGTGTACAGTGTAATTAAGGATTGTAAAAGGTAACCTGTCCACAGAGTACAGTGTAATTAAGGATTGTAAAAGGTCACCTGTCCACCAGATACAGTGTAATTAAGGATTGCAAAAGGTAACCTGTCCACAGGGTACAGTGTAATTAAGGATTGTAAAAGGTAACCTGTCCACAGGGTACAGTGTAATTAAAGATTGGGAAAGGTCACCTGTCCACCAGATACAGTGTAATAAAGGATTGTAAAAGGTAACCTGTCCACCATGTCCACAGAGTACAGTGTAATTAAGGATTGTAAAAGGTCACCTGTCCACAGAGTACAGTGTAATTAAGGATTGTAAAAGGTAACCTGTCCACCAGGTACAGTGTAATTATGCCCCCATATAGCGATCGCTTTGTCCGTCCGTCCGTCTGTCCGTCCGAATTTCTTGTCCGCGCGATATCTCGGTTAATATTTGATGAATAGGATTGAAACTTGCATGGAATGTGGCCAGTGCCTCGTAGTTGTGCAGCGTAGAGTTTTTTTTCCGAGTTCCGGTAAAATTTTCAAGAGTTATGGCCCTTTTTCTGAAATCTCTGTGAATGAGACTTGTCCGGGCTGGATCTTGGTTAATATTGTATGGACAAGAATGAAATTTGCATGATATGTGGTCAGTGCCCCACAGTTGTGCAGCGTAAAGTTTCTCCCTCGTTTCGCTTATATTTTCAAGAGTTATGGCCCTTTGTTCCTGAAATCTCCGTGAATTGGGACTTGTCCGGGCTGGATCTCGGTTAATATTGCATGGACAAGTATGGAATGTGCAGGATATGTCGTCAGTTGTTCAGTGTGAAGTTTCTCCGCGTTTCGCGTATATTTTCAAGAGTTATGATCCCTTTTGTTCTTGAAATCTTTGTGAGTTGGGACTTGTCCGGGCTGGATCTCGGTTAATATTGTATGGACAAGTATGGAATTTGCATGATATGTGGTCAATGCCCCATAGTTGTGCAGCGTGAAGTTTCTCTGCTTTCGGTTTTATTTTCAAGAGTTATGGCCCTTTGTTCATCAAACCTAAGTGAATGGGATATATTTATTTGTCCAGGCTGGATCTCAGTCCATAACCGATTTGGACTGGGGAAATGGCTATCAAATTGGTATTCTACATTCCAAAGCAGACCACATAGGTCCTGAAGTATGAAATTGCCCCAAAAGAGTGAATTGGGTGCAAAATTCAAAGTTCATGATTGCTTCATAATTTTACCTCAATATACTCTCAAGGAATGTAGGTCTCATAACCAGGTAACATTTTTGGATTTGGCGAAAGCACCCGGGCGACCATCTTGCATCAAAACATTGTATTATTACTTGTTGGTCGATACTTGGAATATGTATTATGCGAGGCATGCCGAAAAAAGTGACTGAAACAGAATTGTTATAATTATCCAAATTAGGCCTCCACAGACCAATACAGAACAGAACAATGGCGGGGCAGTGTCAGATTAAAGCGGAAGGGGAGGCATGGGAGGGGGGGGGGGGCATACAATTGAGCAACCTCTGATTGCTTCCTTGCTGTGTTAAGGATTGTAAAAGGTAACCTGTCCACAGAGTACAGTGTAATTAAGGATTGTAAAAGGTCACCTGTCCACAGAGTACAGTGTAATTAAGGATTGTAAAAGGTAACCTGTCCACAGTGTAATTATGGATTGTAAAAGGTAACCGGTCTACAGGCTACAGCGTAATTATGGATTGTAAAAGGTCACCTGTCCCCAGAGTACAGTGTACATGTAATTAAGGATTATAAAAGGTCACCTGTCCACCAGGTAAGGTGTAATTATGGATTGTAAAAGGTAACCTGTTAGTCCACCAGGTACAGTGTAATTATGCATTGTAAAAGGTCACCTGTTCACATAGTACAGTGTAATTAAGGATTGCAAAAGGTCACCTGTCCACCAGGTACAGTGTAATTAAGGATTGTAAAAGGTAACCTGTCCACAGGGTACAGTGTAAATTAAAGATTGGGAAAGGTCACCTGTCCACCAGATACAGTGTAATTAAGGATTGTAAAAAGGTAACCTGTCCACAGGGTACAGTGTAATTAAAGATTGGGAAAGGTCACCTGTCCACAGAGTACAGTGTAATTAAGGATTGTAAAAGGTCACCTGTCCACAGAGTACATTGTAATTAAGGATTGTAAAAGGTAACCTATCCACCAGGTACAGTGTAATTAAGGATTGTAAAAGGTACCCTGTCCACAGAGTACAGTGTAATTAAGGATTGTAAAAGGTCACCTGTCCACAGAGTACAGTGTAATTAAGGATTGTAAAAGGTCACCTGTCCACAGAGTACAGTGTAATTAAGGATTGTAAAAGGTAACCTATCCACCAGGTACAGTGTAATTAAGGATTGTAAAAGTTCACCTGTTCACATAGTACAGTGTAATTAAGGATTGTAAAAGGTTACCTGTCCACCAGGTACAGTGTAATTAAGGATTGTAAAAGGTCACCTGTCCACCAGGTACAGTGTAATTAAGGATTGTAAAAGGTAACCTGTCCACAGGGTACAGTGTAATTAAGGATTGTAAAAGATCACCTGTCCACCAGGTACAGTGTAATTAAGGATTGTAAAAGGTAACCTGTCCACAGGGTACAGTGTAATTATGGATTGTAAAAGGTAACCTGTTCACATAATACAGTGTAATTAAGGACTGGGAAAGGTAACCTGTGCACAGGGTACAGTGTAATTAAGAATTGGGAAATGTAACAGGTCCAGAGGGTACAGTGTAATTAAGGATTGGAAAAGGTAACCTGTCCACAGAGTACAGTGTAATTAAGGATTGAGACAGGTAACCTGTCCAGGAAACAGTGGAATTTGAGGTGGGAACCTGACAAGTAATTGGCATACACCAATCAGCAGTGTCAAGTTTATGGGGCTCTAAGTCAGGTTACTGATTTGCTAGAGGTGGTAACATTCTGGTAACCTGAATGATGGGTTACCACTATTTTCCAGCCCTGCATATATCGCATGGTCGGTATACACAGGTTTCACTGAACCTAACGCTGACACCATTCTTGTATTTTTTTTTTGCCAGATTGTTAATTCTAGCAGGCGACACCAACCCAGTGGACGTCATCTGTCATATGCCCCTTGTCTGCGAGGAGAAAGGCATGCCATACTGCTACACTCCGTCCAAAGAGGTCAGTATGTCTGTTGGTGTGTTCAGATCCAAAGTTCAATACATCATACTAGAACCAGGGTTCATACGCCGCCTGGAAATTCCTGAAAACACAGGGAAATAAAATCTATGTCCATCTAATAGAGTGGCCAGCGGCTCGAAGTGGTTGTACAATTGTCTTTCTGCCATCTCTTCGATTGGCGCAAATCTGGTGAAGTCTCTTCTGGAGTGCTTCGGTAGCTCAGCAAGATGAGCATGTATAAGAATTAAAGGTGTGAGGAATTAACTTTCCCAATCAATGAATCAAAGACAAATCAAAACAATTATGTAATAATAATCCCCAATGATTAATTCAACTCTAACATAAGGTTTTTAATTTTTTCATGCAAATATATAATTTTTCAAAAATTTAACTTATGAACAATTATGGACACTTTTTTTTTAATTTTGAAAAAAAAAGCCAGAAATCATTCCATTCCTCAACAATGAAATTAGTAGGTGGGGCAAATTCCCAGTAGGGCAAATGTCCGTACACCGTCAAGTTTAACTTGGAACAAGCTCTCTCCACCTTGACCTTGATGGTTCATGTATGGTAAAACTCCTCAACTCTGAAAGCCAATCAAAATCAGCCTCAACTTATTTTCTTCATCTTCATTTATCATGGCTGTTAAATGGTTTCGACTGGAAACTTTTTTTTTAGAGAAAGTTGATCAAAATCAAACCTGCTCAACTTGGTGCAGCTTGCTTTCCTCCTCAAATCATCGAGTATGAATTTAAATTTTGATGTGGCAGCAATATATAGATTTTTAAAGAGCTAATGCACTCATTTTAAATGCATTAAATAACACTTGACCACACCACAAAGCTGTCAAATTTGGTGAAAAAAGTAAGTAATTATGACAAATACTTTTCTATGTGCCTTCAAAAACAAATGAGAAAAGGCAGCTGAAAACAGTGCCTGGGGTTACATCATGATATTCAGGACTGCATCTAGGATTTTTTTGCAGGTTCCGATCCCAAACTCACAGTTCCTATTCGCAATTCATTAATGAGGGTCCAATTTAAATTTTTTGTTAGTGAATTTTGGCACAAATAGCCTGTGATCAATCACAAAGTAGAGGTTTATTAGCATAAAATTCAATACACAGCTATGCAATCAGATCGATATTGAGGCTCTCAGAAGCTTTTTCTAGGAGTATTTCCTTCAGAAATCCTTTCAAATTGAATAACAACACTTTAGTATTTTTTTCATTTGACTTTGGGCGTCAGATGTTTTGGGCGCCCATACTGCATACACATGTACATATAAGTAAGGACTTTCCAAATGTCATAGCTTTCAACATCTGGTGCTGTTCTGAAAGCTCATCTTCGTTTCTTCAAGCCAATTTCCATGTTCCCACTTTAAACTTTCCTATCACTGATCTCAAAACCATTTAATTTTGAAATGCGTAATAGAAAAGCGTTGTTGATTATATATTGGGCCAACACAACCACCGTGGGTGACTAGATATATCAAGGCAGGTCGAAGTGGGAACGTAGAAATTGACTTAATGAAATGGCATGTGAAAGCTTTGTGGAGGTCTATTAACATGACATTGTTTTGAGCGGTTGATAAAAATCTGACATCCAAAGCAGTCAATTATAATGAAAGACTTATTTTTTCCAGTAATCATGGTAATTTTAAATTGATGGATCTGCATTCAATTGTTGCTTGATGTTTATTCAAAATGGGTGCATCAGCTCTTTAACAGTGGGGGATATTTCCATTGGGAAGCCGTGAATAGGTTATATAACTCGTGTTAGGACCTTTTTATACGCCCGCCCAAAAGGCGGTCGTATTATGGGATGGCGGTTTCCGTCCGTCTGTCCGTCTGTCCGTCTGTCCGGTTCTCGTGTCCGGTCTATATCTGGGACAGTTTCCTATCCACAGCTCCAATTTTTGGTGAGTGGATACCCTACGTGGAGACGATGTGTCGCGTACCAAAATGAAGGTCGAGGTCACAGGTCAAAGGTCACTGGCCTAAAAAACAGAAAATCACTGAAGTGTTCGTGTCCGGTCTATATCTGTGAACGTTTTCTATCCACAGTTGCAATTTTTTGTAAGTGGATACGCCAGGTGGAGACGATGTGTCGCGTACCAAAATTAAGGTCGAGGTCAGAGGTCAAAGGTCACTGTTGTCAAAAATCAGGAAATCATTGATCGTTGACAGTTTTCTATCTACAGTTCTAATTTTTGGTGAGTGGATGCCCTAGGGGGGAACGATGTGTTGCATATTAAATGTAGGTCAAGGTCAGAGGTCAAAGGTCAGTGTGATCGAAAAATCAGGAAATCGTTAAAAATTTCTTATTTTTTGTGAGTGGATTCAATAGGCGGAAATGAAGTGATGCATACCAAAAATTAGGTCAAGGTCAAAGGTCACTGACCCCAAAATTAGGAAATTATTAAAAATAACATTTTTTGTGTCAGTAGATACATTAAGGAGACACAATGTGTCACATACCAAAATGTAGGTCAAGGTCACTGTGACCCCAAGATCGTGAAATTGTTAAAAATCATGATTTTTTGTGTCCATTGAGAAATTGAGGGGAGACGGTTTGTCATGTACCAAAATTTAGGCCACGGTCAAAGGTCAAGGTCGATGTGACCCCAAAATCAGGAAATCATTAAAAATCATGATTTTTTGTGTGCATTGATAGATTGAGGGAAGACGGATGTGTTGTGTACCAAAATTGAGGTCAAGGTCACTGACCCCAAAATCAAGAAATCATTAAGTCACATTTTCATATGCCTGTCGAAGACGAGGTCATGTAATGCGATGTTGCGTTCTGTCCATTCATCCATTAACATTTGTTGTCCATGCGATAGCTCTAGTTTCAAGGTATGGATTGGTACCAAACTTTTAGTATACCTTACTCGCATGACAAAGTGAAGCCATACATATGAGATCAATTTGTCAAAGGTCTAGGTCGCAGTCCCCCAAAACTGAATCAAGCTTAGCTGACTAAATGTGTTGGAATATTCAAAAGTCTTTCCCCTGCATTTATATGATATTGTCCTGTGGAGTTGTCTCTCATGTTTGAAACGCTTCATTTGGTTAAACTGTTGTGAAATAAAAACCATACATTTACTAATTTAACGGGGAAAGGAGTCCTTTATGAACTTCACACCTGTTTATTAACTCAAGAACAAAGGTTTACTTCATCACTTTCTTCTTCCTTCATGAAAAATTCTCTCGTCTGAAAGGAATCCATTTGCAGGAAAACTACTATTTTTTGTGAGTGGATTCAATAGGGGGAAATGAAGTGTCCCATACCAAAATATAGGTCAAGGTCGAAGGTCGAAGGTCACTGTGACCCAAAAATTAGGAAATTATTAAAAATAACATTCACTGTTGCCTAAAATCATGAAATCACTGATCATTGACAGTTTTCTATCTACAGTTCTAATTTTTGGTGAGTGGATGCCCTAGGGGGGAACGATGTGTTGCATACCAAATGTAGGTCGAGGTCAGAGGTCAAAGGTCAGTGTGACCGAAAAATCAGGAAATCATTAAAAATTTCTAATTTTTTGTGAGTGGATTCAACAAGGGGAAATGAAGTGTCCCATACCAAAATATAGGTCATGGTCGAAGGACAAAGGTCACTGTGACCCAAAAATTAGGAAATTATTAAAAATAACATTTCTTTGTTTCAGTACATACATTAGGGGACACGATGTGTCACATATCAAAATGTAGGTCAAGGTCAAAGGTCAAGGTCACTGTGACCTAAAATCATTAAATTATTGAAAATCATGATTTCTTGAGTCCATTGAGAAAATACGGGTAGCCATTTTGTCATGTACCAACATTTAGATCCAGGTCAATAGTCAAGATCCATGTTACACCAGAATCAAGGTCAAAGATCAGTGTGACTTAAAACTCAGGAAATCATTAAAAACTACTAATTTTTGGTGAGTGGATTCAATAGGGGGAAATGAAGTTCGCATACCGAAATGAAGTTCGCATACCAAAAATTAAGTCAAGGTCAAAGGTCACTGTGACCCCAAAACCAGGAAATTGTTAAAAATCATGATTTTTTGTGTCCATTGAGAAATTACGGGGTTTGTCATGTACCAAAATTTAGGTCAAGGTCACTGTGACTCCGGAATCGAGAAATCTTTGAAAAGTACTTTTTTTTGTATCTAGATTAGGAATGTCAAGGTCACTGTGACCCCCAAAATCATGAAATTCATAAAAATCATGATTTTTTTGTGTCCATTGATATATTGACGGGAAGATGTGTCGTGTACCAAAATTTAGGTCAAGGTCAAAGGTCAAGGTCACTGTGACTCCAAAATCAGATATCATTAAGTCACATTTTTTCATATGCCTATCGAAGATGAGGTCATGTAATGCGATGTTGCGTTCTGTCCATCCATCCATTAACATTTGTTGTCCATCCATCTCGTTTCATGGTATGGAATGGTATCAAATACCTTACTCGTATGGCGAAGAGGAACCATACATCAATTTGTCAAAGGTCAAGGTCACAGTCCCCCAAAACTGAATCATGTTTAGCTGATTATATGTGTTAGATTGGAATATTCAGAGTTCTCTCCCCAACATGTATGCATTTGTCTTGTGGAGTCTCCCGTGTTTGAAACAGCTACATTTAGTTAAACTGTTGTGAAATAAAAACCATTCTTTTACTAATTTAACGGGGAGAGCGGTCCTTTATGAACTTCGTACCTGTTTATCAACTCAAGAATGTGGTTTGCTTCATCCCTTTCTCCTTCCTTCATGAAAAATTCTCTCGTCTGAAAGAAATACATTTGCAGGAAAACTACTATTTTCTTGTGTTTGACTATTGTCGATTTCAGTGTGGGATATGTGAGCTCTCGGTTCTTGCTCCAAGGTCAACTAGTTTCCAAGAGTTAAGCTCATTTTAGTTTATCATTCAATTTTAGATGTGATATATGTTACATTCTCAGAAGCACAAAATTGTAGACCTTTCTCTGGATTGCTAGCTACCAATTGGAATCAAGGCTATTAAACAACCTTGAAATTTGGACCAATATAATTCCAGATATACGGGCGTATATTGAAGCCCCTTGGGCTCTTGTTTGATTTGCAGAGTTAATTTTCTGTCAGTCATTCAAAGTTGAATAAAGGGGGATAACTCTGAGGACCACAGTATTTTGGCATTCTGATTTTTTTTACATTCCAATGCTCTTATCAGAGAATATGCTATCAGACAGCGCTGTACCTTCCAGATTGCCTCCCTATCTCAGCAGTACGACTGCATGAATAAGCAGGGATTACTTGCTTATATGTATTATTCCATATTAAAGGTTTTTATGCCTTTCATACAAAAAAAAAATTATGGTAAAGAACCCGAAATAAGTCGTGTATTGAAGTACATGTACTATTTGAAAAAAA
Organism: Hanleya hanleyi; assembly: GCA_036873755.1. Lineage (NCBI taxonomy): Eukaryota > Metazoa > Mollusca > Polyplacophora > Lepidopleurida > Hanleyidae > Hanleya > Hanleya hanleyi. Next base: position 121,011 of record JAVTVY010032669.1, read on the forward strand.
GAGCATATAAAATGTTTTAAAATATATTTTGACCATGTTTTTTATATAAACATACCTATCGACTCTCATTCGGCAGGAGACTCGCGCATTTGGCATCTGTCTCACGCTCTCTTGCAGCTATATCAAAATCTAACGCATCTGGGCATTTTCATGAAATTTTTTCTAAAATAACCAAGAATCATTCCAAATTGCTGAAGTTAGGGAAAAAGGAGTCGGTAATTTCAAAATTTTCCTAGACTTGGCAGGGGTTTTTTCAGACGAAAATCCTTTATCGAACTCAATTTCAAAACTTGAAAAATTCAATTTTTTTTGCACGCCTTTGGCGCGCTAAAAGTACACTAAAACTCAATTTTTCAACTTTTTAGTCATGTAGTAGATATAAAACTCAATTTTTTATTATTTTAGTAGTACACTCCAAACAATCTTTTATTTGATCGCTTTTTCATCGCAGAGAAAAATACAAATGTTAAAAATGGCATAATAATAAACATGAATGTCCATTTTGTTTGTCACACAAATAAACTACTGAAGTGTAATTGCTAAAGTAAATCCCATGCAACACATGCGGATATATGGAATGGACTGATAAATTACATGAACCAAAACTGACTGAACGGATTGATCATTGAGTCCAAGATCAATAAATATATGAATATCCATGATATGTTAACATTTCTGTATTTATCATACCAGCCATAATTTCCATTGCGACTGCGTTGACAAAGCTACTGTGATCTCAAACTGATGATCTATCATATGCAGTCCAGTATGACCCGGTATTGCCATCTCTCGAGCATTTTTACGAAATGAATGGGGCTACAACATGCACTTTCAGAATGCAGGCGGCCATGTTTGGAATATGATATGTGGTACAGACAATAGGCCTAAAATGATCTTTATTTGGGGATAAAAATTGACATAGAGTGCAAGGTGATTTCCCTCTACGCAACTGCTATCCATACAATTCCTTCTGCGTTCATTCGTATATTTAATTGATTGTAATTCTTCGGGACCGTAACTCGTCGGTGTGTACCTTCCTTTCGTCGAACTGTCAAACGATTGTCACGTTGCCTTGGTAGGGTCAAGGTTGTTTATTAGCCAATCACGGCGCTACAGAGGGCGCTGGTCGGGAGCCCGCGAAAGAGTGCGCTACTTCACACTAATCCTGGTTTCCGAATGCAGCAAGGGAGACAACTATTTATTGATGCAGTATCTCTGTCGAAGGAAAATGGCTGCCAATCGCTGTCGAAAGATGTTAAATAAAAATGGAAAGGTAACGATCGAATCTTTTACCCCAAAATTGTTGATGTCTTTCGTTAGGATTTCAACAACGATCCTGGTTTACGTAAGGTATTCAGACATGATGTCTTTATATCGCCCTGTCTCTGCAATTGACCGCAACGTCGGCCAAAAAAAATTCTTGCCAGCAGACGCAAATTATATATTTCTTCCGACTATTTTTTCACAGAAACTCAATTTTTTTTTCACAGAAACTCAATTTTTTAGCGCGCCTTCGGCGCGCAAACTATCAACCCCAGAAAATACTCAATTTCCGAGAAAAAAACTCAATTTAAAAAATTCCAAAAACTCAATTTGTAATCGTTTTTTCATCGGGGTAAACTGTCTGAAAAAACCCCTGCTTGGTTATAAAGTATCCATTTATAGCCAGCGTGAAGGATGAAATATATATGAAAAAGTAGGCTGTTATAGTAAACAAAAATGCAAAAAATTGTACGAAATGATGCCTGAAAATTCGCATTTGTCGGGGGCTCGTATATCTCCTGGGCAGATTTTTTTTCAAATCTCACACGTTGGCAAAAATATAACTTGAGAGGTCTGTATAAATCATTTTCGTATGAACAAGATAATCTAAGAAATAACATGATGTCAATGGGATTTTAGAATTCAGTCAAAAATGTCCACTTAACATGCTATCTTAGAAAAAATCAACATGTGAACATGGTGAGTATTCAGTTTCTTTACTTATAGTTTTACTGCATGTATGACTGCTAAATTAGCCAAAAAAAGAAATCTGTCCTTCACCATGCTGATTTCTGCCAATAGGGAGAAGTACCAAAATCACATGTTTTTTCCATCAGATAATTGAAATTTTAACTGCTCTTTACAGTTTTGATGGATCTACTAAATACATTATATTCAGTCTCCATATATGTTTATTTATTTATTTTATTTATTTATTTCCAAGGATAACCTACGGGAACAAGTCCCATTCACAGGCTCCGACAGCACATACATATAAATATTAATAAACTGATTGTACATAAATAAAAACACTTAGGTATAGATATTAACGGCATATATACATGTTATAAACACTTGAATTATAAAACTGAATATAACTAAGATCGTGCATATTTTACTCAACTAAAATTACATAGAAATTAAAAAATAATTTTTAGGTACAGTTGGTATCATTAGCACGTCAAATGCACTAAAATTATAAAACTGTATGGCGTAGTAAAAGTAATGAGATCGTGCAAATTTTTAACGACTAAAATTAATTTTCACAACAGACAAAAACAAAAAGATGTCCTGATAATTCAAATGTACATGCTAAAACAGTTCTTTAAGTTGGCGTTTAAATGATGTTGACTGGCTAAAAATATCAAGACTATTGTTATCCTTTATAATATCATTAAAATTGTTCATGATTCTTATTAAAGGCGAATATTTGTGTACATTTATTCGACTTCGTCGGGGCCGGAAAAGAGGACAACTTCTTAAAACTCTGGTTGGCACACTAAAACTTAGCCTCGATAAAATATAATCAGAGTCATAAATACTATTCACACATTTATGTAAAAACATGGAATCTAAAAATGCCCGTCTTTTGAACAATGTTGGTAAACCGAAAGAGGAACACAGTTCCTCATATTTGTTGCCATCGTAGTGATGGCCCAATTTAAAACACAAACATTTAATAAATTTTTTCTGCACACGTTCGATCAATATTTGTTTGTTGCCACTGATTCCAAACAACTGTTTTCAAGGTGGCATCGAACGTGTGTGATATACAGTGAAATAAGAGTGTTATGTTCCTTAAAACTTTTGCTGTTTCTCCTTATGAAACCAAGCATTCTAAAACCTTTACTGACAATGTGTTTAATATGACTAGTAAAATTAAGATCGGAAGCTAACAAGGCACCGAGATCTTTTACTTTATCAGTTCTATCTAATTCTATACCTCCAATATTGTATTGCCAGACAATTTGGTTTTTCTTGTTGGTGAAGGATATCAGCATGCACTTTATAAAATTTATATAGAGTTTCCAAATTTTACACCAAACCAACAGTCGATCAATGTCTCCTTGTAACAGTGTGCAATCGTCAATTGTTGAGATAGTTTTGAAGATCTTAGCATCGTCAGCATATAATAGGCACTGGGAGTTAATACACACTTGAGGTAGGTCGTTGATGTACAATACAAACATCAATGGGCCCAGTAGGGACCCCTGAGGGACTCCTGATATTACATCGACCCAGGATGAACATTGACCGTTTATGACAACTCGTTGCACTCGCATCGATAGGTAATTATCGAGCCATTTTAAAAGTTTACCACAAAAACCATAACTCTTCAACTTATGAATTAACAATCTGTGGTTAACAGAGTCAAAAGCCTTAGTAAAATCTGTATATACGGCGTCAACTTGTAATTTCTTGTCAAAACAGTCGGAAAGAAAATCAACATAAGTTATCAGATTGGTTTGGGTACTACGCTTTTTAACAAAACCGTGTTGTGATTCGCTTATGTAATGTTTGACATGCTCATACATCTGCACATGGACGAGTTTCTCAAATAGCTTACTCAAGATAGATAAAAGTGAAACTGGCCTGTAGTTCTTGACTGTGGACTTATCGCCGCTCTTAAAGATCGGGACAACATTGGCCCTTTTAAGGGAAGAGGGGAACACACCCTCCTTTACAGACATGTTAAATATAATAGTTAGAGGAACACATAATTCCTCTGCACAGTTTCTCAGGAAAATACCAGAAACATTATCAGGGCCTATTGCCTTATTAATATCAAGAGAGCGAAGTTCGCTCAGCACTTCCTCGACAGAGATTAAAACATTACTCATAGATCCATTCGAAATATCATTAATCGGTGGGAAGTTGTCAATATCGTCATCTTCATTAAAAACAGATTTAAAAAAGTCGTTAAACAGATTTGCTGCATCAATAGGCATGTTAATGCTCATTTGTCTATAAATGTCGGTTATGTAGGATATACATGTACCAGGTGACTTCTGGTAAAAGAATGAATCCCCATAAGTCATTCGATTGAGAGAACTTTTCCAGGGTTTGTACTGGTCGTGGAAAATCTCTGATTTTCAAATCCATTTTCCAGGCCTTCAAAATCCTGGAATTTGAATAAACTCTGTTATCAAGTCATTGAAAGTTCTGGAAATTGAAGACAAATGAAGAAACGTTTATTTAGAAATCAAATAACATATAACACTGCATTGACACTTGACGATGTTAAGAAACTGTCCATCCAGTATAATATTGGCAGAAAATTTCCTAAATACATGTACCATCCGGTGTCAGTAAGCTTCTCCTTTTCAGATTTACCACGCCGATACCAAGGTAAATGTCCTTTAAAATGAGTCTTTTGTAGTCCTGCAACTGGTCGAGTTCCGGAAATGTTTTTGACTGGTAAAACTGGCATATCCCACTATCAAAATTCAATCACTCCCAACTTTGGAAACCAAATTCAATCGGTGGTTCTAACAAATTTGATCACCCTCAAAAATCATTGAAATAACAAAGAAATAATGGATTATATGCATGATTTTGAACAATTTCGTCAATTCCCTCTTCTAATAAATTTGATCACGTCAGATTTTATGGTGGGAAATTTCACTTCCTATGATTGAATTATTATAGGGAGTACCATACATGTACGGTACATGTATATACATATATGATCTATATTACTCTGCTGTTCCAGTTTTCAGCATTGAAAAATGTTTCCTCGTACCAACTTCTGCTGTTTCACAAGACCTGTCTGTTGTTATTGCATTAGGGGACATTTAAGTATCACGTACGCAACGAGGGGGGGGTGGGGTCTAAAAAAGGTAAGCGATCGTGTGAACGTGAAAAAAAATATCTCTAGTACGGAGAAAAAAGAGAAAAATAATCCAAATACGAAGAACGAAGAAAAAACAATTCGTGAAGAATTCAAGTGTGTCTTTATTAGCTACTACGCTGTTTAATAGTGTTGTTAATGTGAGTACATACAGCAGAGTAAACATCGGAAAACGTTGGAAATTGTCCACAGTTGGCACATGAACATATTCATTATATACGCCCTCATTCATGGCCTCCATGTTGTTGCACTCATGATGGTGATGTCATTCTCCACAACAGGGTTGTTTCGACGCACACAGAAGAGCTGAATCCCCTAGAGTTGCATCCCCTCTTGCAGGCAAGCTATTTATACGAGAGAGACGGCCGTGTGAACGGGAATGTAAATAACGAATCTCACAAAACGAGGAACGCAAATTTATAACTTGATGGAACAGAGAATTAAAAATAGGAAAATACGGTGAACGTGGAATACATCCAGAACGTGTGTATGCAAAATTAGTTTTCCTCAGAACTGAGAACGGATAATGAAAATTACCCCAAAACGGAGTACGAAAATACCCCTTGCCGCTCCGCATATAACATGAGAGGAAACTGGCATTACGTATGTTAGTAGAAATAATATTACAAATTTGTCTCCCTTTGTATCATCCACAGGACCTAGGTAGCGCTCTGGGATCAATACGACCTACGTGTATGGTGATGATCAAACCCCATGAGGATTACCAAGAGCTGTACGACGAATGTGCCACAGCGTTGAAAGAATTACCACTACCCATGTGAAACGACGACGGCTCAAAATAGACACATTTACATACACATTCATCATCATCAAAGAGGGCCACTGTCATATTCAGTAAACACATCTGTAGCCAATCGAATTGTTCTCAAGATTGCGTTCTATTCTTGTGAGGAGACCTACAAGGCCATTCAGCATTTTCGGAAAGTACTATTTGTATTGGATATCATAGTATTGGATATCACATGGTACCGTACATATACATGTATTTGGCTGTTCTCACAGTGTGGCATAGAAAGAAAACTCATGACTGTTGCGCATTTGGCATCTGTCTATAATGTGGGACTATTTTGACTCGCGTATGAAAGCATACCAAAATGGTGTAGGAAACTATTCTAACAGACTATTACTTCAATATTCAGTACTAAAGGAGTGGACATTTCAATCACAGGGTTTACCACATACTCAACTCTCCCTCTGACAATGAAGAGCGTTATGCAGGGGAGCTAAGCAGGAACTACGTATCAAACAATCCAAATGGAGATACTGCAGACTGAATACGCAGACTGTAGACTGGAAATGGAGTGCTGTCATACTTTATTTTGAAATGCACAAAACTGATGTTATGTTTCAGGGGAGATAACCCATGTCAAATTGATATAACCCATCACACATTGACTGAACAGTTTCATTGTCTTCATTGTAAATAGACCATTCTGGCAAACGTAACTGAACTTATTGTAATAATTACCTTCAAAGTGACTGAGAAAGTTATTTTTTGTTAAAACTTTTAAGATCCGATGCTCTGGAATAGAGCATTCAGTGAGCACACGGCAGTATCTTTTAGAATTTAAGATAAAGTACAAAAATATTTGTATTTTACATGTAAATATTTTACAAACCTACATTGTGTATAATACATGTACATGTAACTAATGTAAGGTAACTTCCCTAAGTATTCGTGACCGGAAGTGAATATCGCAGTCGTGAAAAACTGACCTTCAGCGAATTCTGACGGCTATCAATAACTACTACTAATTTGAACACTCGAAAAAGAACGTTCTTTTTCTGACGCTCCTTTTTCTGATGGGGTAGTGTTTATTTTCTGACTGCCTGACATTCGTTTGCTGGGAGAAAAAGAATGAGTATCTGTTCATTTTCTGACCCATTCTTTCACTTTGAACATCAAAACTTTTGACACGCTCTCGAACTCGATCTGGATGTTTTTCCCCATCCCACAACTACATAAGCCCACAATATTATCAATCTCGCAACCACGATAAAAGGGGGACTTTCGAATAGTTAGGGCCGCGGTTTTTCAGGAATGGGCCGATTTCGATTACTTAGGGAACAGTATCCCGTGACCTGGCAAAAAATGCCCATTTTCGAAGTTACTTAGGGTCGCGAATACTTGGGGAATATCTAAGAATTGAATCACCCAATTGAAATTCAATCACTCCCAATTTTTTGGACAAACTAATATCCATCATTCTGATAAATTTGATAACCCTCTAAAATCATCAAGATAACAAAGCAATTATGGATTATCTGTTTGATGTGGACCATATTGTCAACTTCTATTAATACAAATTTTATCACCCGCTGATTTTATTGGGAATGATTTCACTTGTAATTTACTTGACTTGCAGTATAATTGAAGTTGATCCTCGATGAACGTTACCTACCCCCATAGTGGTGGCAGGTGCACTGACGTGTGGCTCCCTGCTGGTTTGCAGTTAATTAATTGGGTCACTTTCCTATCTCTTCAGACCTGGAAATATTTCCAATCGATGAGAACTGGTGGAAATATGGTAAATATCGATCAATTTATTTGACTTTTCCAAGAAAGGATCATTGTGCTTTAAACATTTATGATAATTTTGGCGACTTAGGTCAAAAATAGTCCAGATATTTGATAGGCTGAAGAGATAGGAAATCGACAACTAACGAACCACAAACCGGCAGGGAGTCAAGGTCGATGCACCGGCCACTGCTAGTTGGGGGACAGTCTTGTCAAAGGACTAACTTGAATTATAGTGAAAGTCAGAGATTGAATTAGTCATGTTAGTAGAGGAGGTACGTACCATACATGTATGATTGCAATTTATTCAGATATTGTGTGGGTACATCTACTCATGAACTGTTGTGATGGCATGTCTCTTATTGGCAATAAATGGGACCAAACTTCATTCACCGTTTGCAAGTAAATAGACAAATATTGGCCCGAAAATTGTAAATTGTTTTCATGGCAGATTGACGACGGAAAAATGATCAAACCTTCTACTAGGCTGTCAGTGAATAACACTGCAGCCAGGATGTACCAGGTTCAGATCGCTAACACGAGTACTCAAAGCTACAGGTTTTGCATCTTCGCATGTCAAGTCAAAGACTACATGTGTTGCCTTGGCTGAACATAACACATTATCTGATCAGAAAACGGGTTTGGTGATGTCATAGCTCTATAAATATTTCATGGTCTGGACATATTAGGAGAGTGCAGTGTATGACCAAATTCAAATTTGATTGGCTATTCGAAAGAAAATAACATAAGTACAACATCCACTTGCCATATTTGGAAATCACACGAGCAGACATCAAAGAAAATCCTCGCTGCGTGGTGTTGCAAGCTCCTATCTTGATGGCTATATGATATCTCCTGCATTTCTCGGTTCGAACAATTTACTCTTCATTAGGTCAAGGTGAAGGATGGAACGTGTAGTATTTAAGTCGAAATGTGAAGATGCAGGTTTTAAAGTTACCATCTCTCTATTTGCTGAAATTTACTCGCAAATACACAATGATAAATACACCGCACATGCGCAAGGACATATAAACAGAATTAAAAAACATAGCTGCCCAGGATTTTTCATGAGTCATTTAATGATAAACTATATATGGTTTTTATGAGGCCTTATAGTACCAGAATGAGCAGACTAGACAGGCCTTCCCTTTACCCTGAACCCCTGGTTATTCAATTGCCATAAAATCGGTGGTCAAATTCCATTAGAACAGCACGTTGGCTAAATGATGCAAATACATGTACATGTGTACCATGCAGATAATACATTTCTTTATTCCTTAATTTTAGGGATGGTATAATTCATGAGATTGAATTTATATGTGATTGTGTATTTGTTAACCGTTAAAAAAATTAAGAAAAGGATAACACCGAGAAATGATAATACTGAAAATCAGACTAAGATGTACATGTAATCTTTACATGTTGCATTTAAAAACAGCAAACACTCCTAAAGTACTGAAATTACTTATGTGGATAATTCCATTCATGTTGAGTGCTGTGTACAGTTTTTCACACTCCTGTGTTTATTTTAAGGAGTGTGATGTGACTCCTTGAAAATGAAGAAGTGAATGTTCTGTCACAAGAGGAGTGATAACACTTAGTGGATATATATTAAGGCTTCCGAATCACTATTTGCTTGGAATTTTTTGTTGGTATCATATCTAAGATTTATAACCATCTAATATTGTGTGAACGAGGTTCACTCATTGTAAAGTAATTAACAGTTATCCATTAAATTGTACCCTCAATGTTCATTGCAGACCGTAAGCATATGCTGCATGCCTTTGCTGTATTTTTCGCTCTCCCACCAATAATTGCTAAAGCCCAACCCGCACAGTGAACATTTTGTTGTATTAGAACAAAAACAGTGTTCTGACCTGTCTGCTGTGTGCGGGGCCCAAAAACAGAAAACATTTGTTCGGAAAAAAATGTTTGTGAGATCAAACTTGTTTGATATTGCGAGCATGTATCATCACAAAACAAATTTTTGTCGTCTTTGTGCGGGGCCTGCGAACATTTCTCTTAACATTTTCCAACAATTAACCAATCAAATGGCGAGCCACACCCGTATGACAGAGGACTGAATCTGAGGCTATGTATATTTGTGGAGCTGGCAGTTTGTTTTGAGATGAAATGTTCGCTGTGTGCAGAGAACAAGCACAAAAACAGCATGCAAAAACACAGAACAAATGTTATTGTTGAAATACAAGAATGAATGAGGACCATGACGTCATTACATTCCAAAAACAATGATAGGCAATCAACGACGTTTTCAAAACTTGTGGCTCCTGTTTTCTGGTGGTATAAGTTTTGACTTCTCGTATACTCGCAAAAGGAAATCATTCCACTATTACCACATATAACAACTGTAACTACAAAGTGCCCCTATATATTTTCGCTATCAGTGAGGCTGGAGGACTGAAACTTACCACACTATATCTTTGGGTCAAGCTCTTCAAGAAAATGTACAAAAAAACCGCCATGATGACGTCACTGCACCCGCCATCTGTCACAAGAGACCATACCATACGTAAATGTATGGTAATTTATTCAAGCCCTCTTCAAGTATTGTAAATATTGGGGGATTACAGTGATTTAATAATTGTGATTACACTGAAATAATAATTCAAAAATTAAAAACGATCAAATAAGAAAACAAACAAATATTACATAATGAAAATATTTGATAAAAATTCATTGCATTTTTATATACTTCTACATTTTTATTGTTATTATACATTTGTTTGTCGGTCAATAGCTCGTTCAGAGCTAATGTTTTCTGGTTTGTATATTATACCGACGCTAAATAAAGTTTCTTACTCTTACTCTTACCATCATTTTCAAAAAGAGCATTTTTGGACGATTTTTCAGAATTTTCGATTTTTTTATTTTTGTTTCTTCTTCGCAAAAACTGCATGATAAATTAGTAAATAATAATCTGATATGAAATAAAATAGGTTATACCCGCTTATCCATACAAAAACCAGCCCCCCCAACGGCCACAGGTAGGGTTAAAGTATTGAGGGGCAGTAACCCTGGAGTCTAAATATGCAGATGGATACATGTGGAAGCCATGGTTGAAAGTTGGATCATTAAAAAAATATGAAGAACATGAGAATAAAATTCAAAACCTGGTGCCCGACAAAACCTAAATTGCTTTTTCCACAAGTCCGGCTTGCCCAAAATGTACAGGTATCTTGCTATATTTGTCCTTTTAAATTGCGGTGACACTACAAAGTCAATGTCGCTAGGATTTCTTGAGACGAGTCATTTTCTGTCCAACATAAGATATGTTTGGGGTTCTGAGAGGAAAGGGGGTCACTTGTGCCCTGTGACCCTGCAGACAAGGTTGAACCGTCCATGTGGATAAGGTCACAAGCTATCTATCGGAGCATTTAATTCATCTTGTTTGAACAATAATATCTGGTTCCAAGCCGATCCAGTGAGAGCAGCTGAATATTCTCCCAGCAATAGTATACACGCGTAATTGTAAATTTCGACTAAGCCAGTCAATGTTAGCAGAGTTGGAATTCCAGCTGAGGCCATCATTAAAAAAATGTTGGTTGGGCATAACCCTACCTACCCATCAAAATACCCCTTACCCGAAACTTTTTCTTCACCCATCTGCCAGAAAATCTTTATTTTTTCAAACTGAAATCATAGCTATTTCCTGTAAATTTGAGTGACTGTAGGCTATAAAAAGGTAATATTTTCCAACCTACCTACCCAAATGTCCGAGATATGGTCCGGTTATGCCCAACAAACAATTTTTTTATGGATGGCCTGAGGCTGACCACTTTGACAGATTTTCTGGCTTTGGCAGGTGAACCCAACTGTTTCTCTATGCTATGAAGCATGTATGCTTATGTTTCACACAAGAAATCTGATTTCTTAGTTTGCAACATGAACCTTTCTCATAATATTTCAGATTTTTATTAGGATTAATTGAAAACTATCGGCAAAATTGTGACCGCAAACTAATGCTCCGGTATTTTAAATGTAAGCTTATACAACAGCGCATGCTGTGTCATCTCTTGAGCTAGCTGAACTGTCATTGTGGCATAGCCTCGGTTGGAACTCCAACCAGGCTTACTGAAGAAAAACCTGTATTTGTAGGCTACACTATTTAATACTCTGAATTCAGGATTTATTTTAAATGGCCGATTAAGCTCTGAGTGTTTAGTGCAGATTACCGATTTACCATATACAGGCCTCAAGTGGCTCACAGTGAAAATATAGGAGAACTTATAGGAGGAAATTTGCCAAAATATAGGAATTTTATTAAAATATAGGAAATAAAGGAGTGTACTAACAGGCACGGCGGAAGCAATTCATGATTGGGGGGGGGGGGGGGCTACTATCACAGCACAATTAGGCGAGGGTCCAGGGGCGGCCTAGGCCCCGGAAGCTCCAGGGGTCTTAGATGACCGGAGAAGCGTTCTAGCGTATTTCCGAGCAATAAAACAAGAAATCCTCGCCCGTGCCTGATTAAGTCTGGTCACTACTACAGTGTAGGTTCCAAACTTGGTAGTTTTCTGGCTTTTAATGAAATTATTTCCACTGAATGCAGTCATAGTGGTGGTGGTGATTGAGAAGACCGCTTCTGCTGCTTGGTTAAACAAAGAGAAATTTGAATGTTTTCATATTCGCCGATGAAGCGAGTCGAAAGATTTGTTTCTGAAATGTATTTCCTGATGCCAATTTGACTCATTTCAGAGCCTTGGTGAAAGTTTAAACAAGAAAGTCTCGTATAGGAAATATAGGTACATGGTTTTGGCCTACATAGAAAAATATAGGAAAGTCTATAAAATACAGTAATTATAGAAAACGTGGCAGTGTGACTAACGTCACAGGACCTACGAAGTAGGGTAGGCATTAGGACTCCGACACGCACTGAACTCTTGGAAATCTCCCTGCCCCAAGCATGCCAAGTTGAAATCCTGCTACTTCAGATGGGCACGGCCCATGTCAGAATCAGCAGTGATTTTCATCAAAAGTCACCAGAATTTTCATCAAAAGTAGATCAGCTCAGAACTTGCTGGTAACAGTCTCCTAATGCACCTTCATGCAAAAAATCAAGGTTTCTAATGTCAACGGTTCTCCTTATTTTGCCGACGAAAGGATCGGATGGACTCACTGACTACCGGACAATTTGCAGATGGTAATAGAAGTCGCTTGAAAGCCTGTAGCCCTAGTAGTTCTCTGGGGAGAGAACTAGAAAGCCTGTAGCCCTAGTAGTTCTCTGGGGAGAGAACTAGAAAGCCTGTAGCCCTAGTAGTTCTCTGGGGAGAGAACTAGAAAGCCTGTAGCCCTAGTAGTTCTCTGGGGAGAGAACTAGAAAGCCTGTAGCCCTAGTAGTTCTCTGGGGAGAGAACTAGAAAGCCTGCATATATTAAAATGAAGTGAACAAGGATTGCTATTAAAGTCTACATGTAGTTCTCTGTGACCCATTTTATTTTGAATTTCAAACCACATGTAAGCTTATGCTTGATAACACTGAATATATTGATCCATTTTACAACTTTCATGAATACCGGGACGTGTACAAACTGATTAACCTCCAAATACCAACACTTCCCATGGTACTAATACTTAAATTTAATGTATTTTGAACCTTGATAAAGCAGAACCCTGTCAAAACAGACTCTCTAATCTTGTCCAAAGCATGGTTCAGGTTGGTATACACCGGTTTCACTGAACTGCATAAAAAGAATGAAACGAACAAATCATCATGGCGAAGTCCTATTGCTTTCTACATGTAGTTAGAAGATGGATAATAGTACAGGAGAACTTGGTCCGAGCTTCCAAGATGACCCTTCAGCCACACTACGGATAATTTCTGACAGATTGTCTTTCTGTGGTCAGAGTTCACTCCCATACAAAAAGCACAAAATAGGAGCAACCACAGGTCGTGTGACCTCATTCCAGTAAGAATTATTTTCTGAAAATATTTGGTCACTCTACAACAATTCACATTAATGAATTTCCTTTCATTGTCATCCCAAATTTAAGTTTAACAGGTTTTTGCGCTTTTAACTTCCACCTCATTCCAAATGGAAAATTGGGTCAGTTGTGGTCTTCTTGAAGCCAATGAAATGAAAGTAAAGTTGTTAACACTGTAATAGACAAAGAACGAAATGGATCTTGTTAAAGTTGGGCTGACAATGAAGGGAAATTATTCATTAATACATATATATGTGAGTAAAGTGTTGTAGAATGGCTGAATATTAAAAAAAAAACAATTTGACCATATCCAATAAAATATTTCTGTTCTTCCACTTGCCTTTCATAAACACCTTGTTTATGAGTGACTGTCCATGCAGTTTTAACTTTGCAAGACATCTAACCTCGGACGAGTGGGGAAACTGTCCCCATCAACAAACGCCAATTAGGCGCCATAACACCGCGTGACAAACGCTACATTTGTACATGCACAGTGGCGATGTGGACAATTTTACCCCCCTCATCCAAGTCTAGACTTCTTGCAAAGCTAAAAGTGGACAGTCACTCATAAACAAGGTGTTTGGTGGAAGGTTAGTGGACTTGAATCAAATTATTTTATCGGTTATGGTCCACGGGTTCGGCAAATATTGCACGTCGGGCAATTTCCCAACAACTACATCTGGTGATGGTTTCGTGCCGGAGCCTTGTTCTCCCGAAGCATAATAGAAGCCAGGTCCCAACGGAGCTTATGCTACATGTACAAAAAATACAATAAATTAATTGTTCCACCAGAGCTTCTTGAAATTAGGGCATGTAACCAGTTTCTTGATAGGAACGCATGCTGGTGATGCAAATGGTAAACCATGCTGAGTGTAGTAGTGTTCTAATCTGCATGGAAAGGAGTTCCAATTGGAATGGCATGCCATATGCCATCCTTTCTTTGCTGAGTTCGAAAAAGGATGTAGTGAGTTCCAAGTTGGCGGACCATGCCAGTTCCTAGCATGCCCCAATTTCAAGAGGCTACCTTAAATATTGTCAACGATACAGCTACTAGCATCCAGTTTTGCCTATTTTAACAAAAATATGTCTATACAATCTCTACCCATCTGGGCCATTTGTATGCGGTAAGACAGACCCTTGAACCGTGCCTATCCATTTTCAACCTTCTTTCGGCAACTAAAAGGGGGAAATCCCCTGAAATTTACATCACGTGATGTCGTCAGCCAATCAACCAAACTCTACCGTCCGATGTAACCCACCATTTTCGAGTCCTGTGCTGTCCTACTTCTTCAAAATTACAGATCTATCTACACCTTGGATGATTCGGAAGTTCTTTATATCTGTATCCTTTATAAGCCCAAACAATATGTTTCAGAAGTGGTATGAAAAGCCTGTAATTTATCAGATTTCTCCAGTCTGTTGTCCACCAGATGAAGACCGAACAGTAAAGTATCGGATATCGCTCCGCGATAATGGATCCGCAAACCATTTTATGGATGGTGAGGTGTATGCAATATAGATCTGTTCACTAATATCAGAATCCTGGAATGTCAATATTCCTAACCCCATTCCATCCTGCCCATGTCACAACAATGACTGTCTATTCCAGAGGGCTGCCAGCTCTTGATAAAGGCTTAGTTGCTAGCAGTGCATTCCCATGGCTACAAGATATTGAAATAACTGAAAAGGGATCCTCCCCCAGGAATCGGACTTGCTCTGGAAGTGCACCATGGCTGTCGATCCTACCGAGCCGACCCCTTGAAGACTTCCCCCAAGAGAAAACTTCCCCATCTTTTGTCACAGCTACAGTGAACGTGTCACCACAGGCAACCATGACCAGGCTGAAGTCTCCAAGAGCGTCCACGAACTCTGGCTGGCAAGAAGATGGACTGCTTTCGACACCGAGCTGTCCGAACTGATTGGACCCAAACGTGTAGCACTGGCCTTCTATGGTCACGACGGCTGTATGAGAGGTTCCCATGGCAACATCCCTGATTGACAAGGTGTCCAACGGTGGAGCAGACACCAAGGTGAAGGTCAGAACCTCCTCATCGGGGTGGCTGCTGGTGTCACCCGGTTGCGAAGACTTGCCTATACCCAGCTTATTATACCTGTTGCTACCACAACACAAGAGTTTATTGTCAAGAGTTAAAATCACAGAACAGTCAACCCCACAGTGGACGGATTGTGGTCGAAGGTCATCAGGTATAGGTACCGGCTGCGGAGCAGAATGAGTTTCTTGATTTCCAAGCCCAAGGCGACCGTTATCTCCCCTTCCCCATGCAAACACCTCATGCTCATTGGTGACAGCGAGAATATGGGATGCCCCACATGACACCTGCACTACCTCGTATCCCAGCAGTGCTTCCACAATTTTGGCTTGGGAGACGTCATTATAGTTACCATGTCCCAGACATCCATTCGCTCCACTACCAAATGTCATCAAGATCCCTCTGTCCGTAAGGCAGGCCGTGAACAAGTCCCCACAAGCCACATGCTGGATAGCCACAGCGGACTGCCCCTCAAGATATCGAGGTACAAACCCTGGGGTTTGCCCTTCAGTTGCACCGGGGATTAAACCGTCACCTACCCCAGGCGACTCCCATACAAACAATCTGCCATTTCTGGTCACTGCTGCCTTCCGTGTCCTCCCTGCTGCCACTTGCATCACTTGGGTATCACTGCTGGGTAGAGGGAGCTTCACAGGGGTACAAATGCCTCCACCCCAACAGTAGACAGAGCTCAAGGCTGGAGGTTTATGGGATAAAGTATCCCTCGCTGATACAAGTCCACCTCGAGCGGACAGTCTTCCTCTGGCTGGCAGACTGGACATGGGTCTGTGAATACGAGTACAGGGAATCTTTCCCATATCTGTGTGGAGATTCATGATGGCATTGATTAGCAAAGGCTGGGCCATGATTTGGTTAATATGAGGACGTTTGTATGGGTCGTGATTCAACATGCACAAAATCAAGGACTGTAGGTCTTCGCTGAAAAGCTCCGATATTGGCGCGAATGTTCCTCGCATGATCTTCAAGACCAGAGCAGGCAAGTTGGCTGCTTCAAAGGTCCTTTTCAAACTAGTGATCTCATAAAGCACACATCCCAAAGCCCAGATGTCACTTTTCTGGTTGTATGGCTTACCCTCGCATAACTCTGGAGAAATGTAACTTGGGGTGCCCACAACCGTGTAGGCCTTGCTCTTGCTGCTGAGGACTTTTGATATACCAAAATCTCCAATCTTCACCACCTGTTTCTTTTTGTCCAGTAAAATATTTTGAGTTTTCAAATCTCTGTGCAAAATCTGTTTGGAGTGCACATGTCTGAGAGCCAACACCATCTGAGCGAAGAAGTTCAAAATCTCTTCCTCGTCCAACAGATTTCCATTGCGTTGTTGTAAATATTCAAACAGCGTCCCTCCTTGAGCGTACTCCATGACTATCATCAAGGCCTTGTCTTCCAAGAAATTCTCATAATACTGTATAATGTAGGGGTGGTCCAACATCGACAACACTTTGACTTCGTTCAATGCTGCTTGGCGTTCTTCCTTCGTCATCTGTTCCACAGGAATCTGCTTGATAATCACAAGCTTTTTGTCGTTAAGTCGGCGACACAAGTGTACCGTTCCATACGCCCCACGACCTACAACTCGAATTTTTTCGTACTTCTCCATTGCGACAGCATGAGATTTGTTATCGAACATTAAGAGTTCCACGTTCTCCCAGTTACAAACTCTTGAAACAAAGCATATGCGTCTTCTCTGCAGAATTTTAAATCGAAGCCTTTATTATACAGTCAACTAAAAATTTCATTGTCAGTTCAAATTATCATTTCACTCGGTAGTCCATTTTCTTGGATACTCTTGTGACAGTTGATTGGCATTCTCTGTAGCTCCAACTTGTCTGTGTTCAGTTCCAGAGCTGTTACAACATACAAGGCTCTCAGCAAATCAATTCCAGGCTACTGCTGTTTTTTAAACTTTCCAAGAAGAAGGGGACTTGGTTTTCTCTAAAACTCAATATCTCTAGCAATACTGCAGTCAAATTTTCAATATCAACATTGTGCAGGAATGTTTTGTATGGATGAAACTGGTGCATGGGAACTGAACGGGCACCTGTTATGTGCACATTTTGCAGACCAGCCACAACTTTGACAATTTTACACTGATTATTGTTCTGTTATACAGTTTTTTTTTGCATCCTTCTCTTTGGTTCATGAAGCGTTCACGGGAATACGAGCACACTGGATTAAAAGCATCCAGTAGTATAAATTTCAAGAATTTAGACGAGAACTCATTTTGTATTCAACCTTTGCTGTTCTAATTTTCCACGCCGTCTGACCCTGAGCATGCGTGCTTGGCGACATCCGGGCACCGCTGCCTACGCGCGAAATGGAGTCGAAGTAAACAGATCATTTTCGGTGAGTGCTGTATTTTATCTTGTCAATGTCGCGGTTTTGTGGCTTTATCAGAACTCCAACAGGTGTCATATTTTGAAGTAAGTGTTCGTCAATGTTTTCCATTCGTTGCAGTAGGATTTTCTTTTTCAGCTTTGAATGTCTTTCGTCTGACGCGTTGATGGGGTCGCTGTAAAATAGAAACTGTAAAAACTACGTACGCTAAACACACACTCACGGCCCGCAACTTCAAGGCCGAAAATTTGTCCCCAATCTAACCTACATTTCCAAGATTTATTTCTTACTTGAAGGAGGTCAAACCTCATGATGGTAGAGTGTTGTCAGCTCTCTTAAATGTAATCTTTGCAGTTTATTCATTTTGATACTTTTGCATGGTAAAAACGAGTGTAAAGATCGAAGCCAAAAAATTATGTCTGAATGGCTGTTGCCGGCATTGAGGGTCCCTACCCTGTTAATCATATATCGCGACTCTTGATAGAGAAAGTTTGTTATTAGGTAGGTATCAACCAAAAACTATTTCTTGTTAACAGTCTTTTCGATGAGCAAATTAAGGTTCGAGTTGTTAATCACTCTCATGAATAGCTATAATATAACCAAAACGTGGACCAACATTTTGGTTATAACTACTGTCTGTCCCAGATAATATATCCGAGACATCTCGTCTGATTTATCAAAAAATAAAGATGGTTATAATCTGAAACTTACTCGTGTGGTCAAACATGAATTGACTAATTTTTCTACCAAGTATGATCGCCCGACAACAAGTAAAAGTGGTCAGGAGGAGAAATTGTTTTTGACATGGTTACTTCCCGGGTTAATCTAGCGACGTGCGCCATGTTGCTTGGATGAGTTCTAAGTCCAACGGAGGGATGTAAGGATGTCCAGTACACATCAAGGGAGGTAGTCCAAATATACAATTTGACTCGGATATTCTTATTTCAAATTAAAGTATTTATTTAAATGGCTCCGACCATCAACATTGCTTTTTATTAATGTATAGGAGAGTTTCTTCCCTTGGAATGTCAAGTGGTCTCCACTGACAACAGAGGGCTTAACTTCCAATCACCCCTATGACGTTTCACCAGCATTGGACTGACCCACAATGGCGCTGAATTTTAACCCAGGCATTTGACACGTAAAACAAACAATCTTCCTGATGACCACTTCTACTTGTTGTCAGGAGACCATACTTGGAAGAAAAATTGGTCAATTCATGTTTGACCACATGAGTAAGTTTCAGATTATAACCAACTTTATTTTTTTATAAATCAGACGAGACGTCTCAGACATATTATCTGGGACAGACAGTAGTGCCATGTTGACAAAATTTTGAAAAAAACCCACTTCACAACACCCTAATAAAGCTAAACTGACCTTGAATGGTGAATGTCAGTTGGAAGTCCGTGGAGATCGTTGTGGGCGTAGGGAGACGTGGCCAGGTGCTCGACCACGCGTTTTGCAACCGGATGTTTTTATGAGCTGAACGTACGCAGTGATCCAACATGGCTGACTACAAAATCAAGAATGTGAGCTGGACGGTTTGTGACATACTTTTTGGTCTGCTACTCGAATATTAAATGACCTGGTCAAACTATATATCTCAACGACTGCTTAAGACGCCAGCTCTTCGTTTACCACAAAATCAGAGGTCAGTTTAGCTTTATTAGGGTGTTGTGAAGTGTGTTTTTTTTCAAAATTTTGTCAACATGGCACTAGTTATAACCAAAATGTTGTTACACGTTTTGGTTATGTTATAGCTATCTCCTGAAATGCTTTGGGGGAGCGGTTGCTCTCCTTGTCAATTGCTTGCCCAAAACACTACTGGGAGAGCTATCTGCTGGGACGAGTGATAAAATATTGTAATATCAGGGCATGAATTTACCATAAAACTTTGCTAGACCATCGGGCTGGTATATTTATTACACAGAACTGAAATTCTTGAATTACATATATAACCAGCCAGTCTGGTTAGCTAGCTTCAGAACTAAATTCAACCAGACAAGTTCTAAATTCACCAGCCACAGGGTGCCGGGCTTGTGGGAATTTTGAGCCCTGAATATAAACTGCTAATAAAGAACTTTTATAAAGCTATTTTAATTATTTTAATATCATTAATTAGTTTATCTTTTTTTTTATAAAATAATGAACCAAAAAAAATTGTAAATATCTTCCACAATCTATGATTATTTCAAAGACAAATTAAAAAAAGTTCTTACAGTTAATGAACTTTGAGTTTATATTTGGATTTGATTGAATTTATCAGAACAAGAAGTTGACAAAATGGTCCGAAATCAGTGATTTCAGAGAGTGATCAAATTTGTTAGAACAGTCGATTGAATTTTGTCCCGAAAATTGGGGTTGATTGAATTTTGATAGGGGGATTGAATTATTAGAGGGATTGAATTTTGATAGGGGGATTGAATTATCAGAGGGATTGAATTTTGATAGGGGGATTGAATTATTAGAGGGATTGAATTTTGATAGGGGGATTGAATTATTAGAGGGATTGAATTTTGATAGGGGGATTGAATTATTAGAGGGATTGAATTTTGATAGGGGGATTGCAATTATTAGAGGGATTGAATTTTGATAGGGGATTGAATTATTAGAGGGATTGAATTTTGATAGGGGGATTGAATTATTAGAGGGATTGAATTTTGATAGGGGGATTGAATTATTAGAGGGATTGAATTTTGATAGGGGGATTGAATTATTAGAGGGATTGAATTTTGATAGGGGGATTGAATTATTAGAGGCATCATCATCATATGTGTGCATTTGAGCTCAGTGGCTTCTGCATCAATGTGTAATGTATGGCCCAGTATTAAAACGTCAACTCTGAGGTTTAATACATGTAAATATAGCTCTGCACTTTGGAATTTTTCCAAGAATTTTGACATTTACGTACATGTAAGTGAACTGTCTGCCTCAAGTTGTAGATTCGGCAGCAGGAGCCCAATTATTGGCAATTATACCTATGTTCCAACAACCTGTATATTTGTATTTATGCAGAGATCACTATGTGAATGCTCTCAGCCTGACCGAGCAACAGATTGAGTGTGTGACGCATTATCTTGAACTTAAAGTAAAGTGTTTTTTTTATCAACCTGCTTTTTGTGTGCACATGTTCGTGTTCAGTTTGGCACAATTTGTCAACCTCCTCACAGCGCATGCTCTGGAGACTGCCTCTGATTCAAAGGCTCATTCCATTTAAGTCCAGGCTGTCCTCAACAGATTTTCCAGCAGTAGAGATATAATGCCACCGCACATCACCAGGTTAATGGTGTTTTGGTCCAAGGGGTCCTTCTTGTCCAAATGTGTGCTTGAATGACTTGATTTAGGCCTTCTTTTCACGTAATAGCACATGTATCATGCTGCAGATTTCAATTTCATGTCTAACTATAATCATAAATCAATCGAGCTAGAACTTCCACATATTGCGTACATGGGTCATTCCATCCTCGCTAAAACAAGGGATATATTGTACCCCTGGTACACCTGACGCGGGTAATTCCTAGAAGGAAATTGGTTTAGGTTATCTCCGCCAAATGAAAAGTTTCTTTCTCAAGTTTTTCAACTGAGACTTGTCTTGATTCATATTTGAAGCTGAGCGATAAACTAAAAGCGTCCTCTGCAATTGTCTAGTGATTTGAGTTGAACGACGATGTTTCTAAGTTCGTAAACATTCTCATGATTACACTTGAACTACTAAAGTATATAGAACGTCAGTGAATTTACTGGGTTCCTTCTCGTGTGAATTATCGGCATGACCGACATGATCAACCTTAAATCTCCATGACGCTTTTATATGAGTTTACACTCACTTCCGCTCATCAAAAAACGTCCCGTAATGGTGCAATGGCGGCACCCAGTGCACACCGTGGCAAGCAACAAAATATTCAATATTTCTTTTATTTGGCATTCTATCAACATAAGTTTTACATGTATATAGTAAGGGTGGAATACGATTGCTGATTAGGATATTCACACTCTAAAATAAGGTACCGGTAATTACTCCTTTAAGTACCCATAAGGCCGTTGTTAATTAATTCTTTGTTTCTCGTAACCTTGCTTTTGAAAATAGACATGCTGAGGGCGATGATTATTAATTATTAATTATTACCTAGCGAGAAAAAAAAAAATACTAAAACAAAACTTGAGATGCAAAATTTGAAAATATTAAAACCTTTTACTGGACTAGATTTATCAAACAAAACCTCTGCTAGAGGAACAGTGACCTGCTAATTAAATGAATAATGCATACATAATAACCATTAAAAAGAAGTCACAGATCACAATCCATAGACATGATTCTTGACATAAAATACATTATGTGAGGTGTCATATATGGAGCTAATTTAGAACTGGTTTCCATCAGATTAGTACTGGCTAACAATATTAAATCAGCCTTCACCAAAGCAACCATAAATAGTAATAATATTAATCCTAATTTTTTAGGATTCATAAATTTTACTATAATACAGCTGTCCTAAGCAAGTCACTGGTCAACAACAACAACAACAGCTTTGGTCTAATCACGATGCCTTCTTCTGATTTTCAGAGTCAGTAAAGACTTGGAAGCTCTTCCAACTCCGCCACTGTGGATTCTTGATCCATGGCACTCAGTGATTTATAGAATTTATTTGCTGATTACAAGCGCCCATAGGCCTATAACTTAGGCAGGAGAATCATCGACTGAAGTTTCAAATCTGCCTTGGAAAGAAAACGCTCGATGACAGAGCTGGCGGTCGTCTTTTCAGAGAATAGGAAAGTTGTGAATTTAAAAACTGACCATTTGTTGAAGCTATCGTGGCTCCGTTGGCCAAAATTATTTTGATCAACACCAGGATGAATGCGATCAACCATGCGGACATTTCTAAATTCATTGCGCGGTGTACGAGGAACGAAAGGGGTGTATGATGAACATACTTCCGTTTGATTTGAGAACTCCGCGTGAAAATCGAAATCTAGTTTGCAGACGAATAGTTATACTTCTTCACTTCTCAATGCATATTTTGTTAGATTACATTGTGGATGTTCAGTTTGTTGTTATTTACTGTTTTTGCGATCAGACAAACTACGGAATTGAGACCACAGAATTTCCTTCCGGAGCTCCGACTGGAAAACATAATGACATAGCTTAGAGGATTCCCAAGAAAGTTTGCCGTTTCATTGGTCAGTTTATGGGGAATCCCTTGAACTGCACAACAGGTGGCGCTGCAGTGCCCTTCGAAGGGATGGTACAAAGAGACGGCTTTACGAAACTTGTTACGACAATCTCGGTATTTTACGCGCAATTAAATCACTGGAGAGAGCTGCTTCGCGAAATCAGAACTCATTATAGGCATTTTTTTTAGGGATTTTGACACGTCAGTACCAATAATTAATACAATGCGTAATTATTGCTTGCAAAAATACTGATGCGGGCGGGTTACGGGAAACGAACCATTAATTATCAGCGGCCTAATTCCTTATACATGTAATTTGACACCATTGACATTGTAATTGGCTTCATTGTAGATGTAAGTTATATGTAGAAACTATATTCCCTGTGTTACATGACTCGCGTTACATGCCCGAGGCAGGATAACCCTTCGACTATACAAATCTGGCATAGTGACATACTGAAATTTCAAACAGTGCAAGGAAAACAGAACCACATTAATGATGATATTTGAACTTATTTAAACAGTTCTAGAGATCTCTCTTTCTTTTCTGGTTAATTTGCCTTTGAAATTGGTATCATTTATTCTTTGAGTTTCAACCAATGAACCATTCAAGAATTTTGCTGTTATTGGGATGAAATTGTTTGCTTTAAGCCTCAGTTGAGTAGGTACATGTATGTAGTTTTTATACGCCCGCCAAAAGGCGGACGTATTATGTGATGGCGGTTTCCGTCCGTCTGTCCGGCCAAAAGGCGGACGTATTATGTGATGGCGGTTTCCGTCCATCCGTCCGTCTGTCCGTCCCTCGTGTCCGGTCTATATCTGGGACAGTTTTCTATCTACAGTTCTAATTTTTGGTGAGTGGATACCCTATGGGAAGACGATGTGTCGCGTACCAAAGTGAAGGTCAAGGTCAGAGGTCAAAGGTCACTGCCCTAAAAAACAGGAAATCACTGAAGTGTTTTTGTCCGGTCTATATCTGTGAACGTTTTCTATCCACAGTTGCAATTTTTTGTGAGTGGATACCCTAGGTGGAGACGATGTGTCGCATACCAAAATTGAGGTCGAGGTCAGAGGTCAAAGGTCACTGTTGCCCAACATCAGGAAATCATTGATCATTGACAGTCTATCTACAGTTCTAATTTTTGGTGAGTGGATGATCTAGGGGGGAACGATGTGTTACATACAAAATGTAGGTCGAGGTCAGAGGTCGAAGGTCAGTGTGACGGAAAAATCAGGAAATCATTAAAAAATTCTAATTTTTTGTGAGTGGATTCAATAGGGGGAAATGAGATGTCGCATACCAAAATATAGGTCAAGGTCAAAGGTCACTGACCCAAAAATCAGGAAATTATTAAAAATAACATTTCTTTGTGTGAGTAGATACATTAGGGGGACACAATGTGTCACATATCAAAATGTAGGTCAAGGTCAAAGGTCAAGGTCACCCCAAAATCATGAAATTGTTAAAAATCATGATTTTTTGAGTCCATTGAGAAATTAGGGGTAGCCGTTTTGTCATGTACCAAAATTTAGATCCAGGTCAATAGTCAAGATCACTGTGACCCCAGAATCAAGGTCAAAGGTCAGTGTGACCTAAAAATCAGGAAATCATTAAAAATTGCTAATATTTGGTGAGTGGATTCAATAGGGGGAAATGAAGTGTCGCATACCAAAAATTAGGTCAATGTCAAAGGTCACTGTGACCCCAAAATCAGGAAATTATGAAAAATAACATTTTTTCTGTGTCAGTAGATACATTAGTGGGACACAGCCCTCGCAATTAGCCACGGCAAACGGCATTTGCCGTGGTAAATGCTGGGGTAAAATCACTTCGCGTCAGCAGTTTTTTTGCCGTGGGTCGTAAAGTGATGATGTTGTTGTTGTCAGTAAACAACATACGGTCGATGGTAAAATACGTCTCCTTGAACTGGCTTTTCTTGCTAATAAATTTGGTTTTAATAAACAAGACAGCTACTGGTGCTGTGGTTGCAGGGGTTATTCTAGCCCAAAATTGTTCATAAACTCAATTTCAAAATTTTGAAAACTCAATTTTTTTGCGCGCTTACGGCGCTCCAAGAAATGCTACAAAACTCAATATTTTTGCCTTTTTCATCCAAAAAATGATGAAACTCAATTTTTCCAACTTTTTCATCGCACCAATTACAGAACTGAGGTTGGTCATATGTTTACGACACTTCTTCAGAGACCAGCAAATACTGACAATTCTATTTACATGAATTATATCACAGTCTACAACAACATTGCTAAAATAACTCAGTGTTACGAGATAACTCATTGGCCCAAACCATGACAGGGTGCCGTGTATCATCCAACAATCGAAGGCAACATTAATTAGCATGACGGGTCTTCTTAGAGCAACAACAACATATAGAACTGGTGCTGCATTGTTGATCAAGATATAAACTTCGGCCTAAGATAGTCAGCCGTTCACTTGTTACATGCATGTTTTGTGCACTCCGATACAACCACACCAAACCACAGTACGGCTGTTGTCAGTTAATAGGTTGTTTAGCATGACCTCATGCTAAAACATAAATGCTACATGCTATAATTATTAATTATTGAAGCTAAATTTTTGACCGTTAACAGCGAAGATTGTGATCGAATATATAACCTGGCAACATTCCTGTTTTACAGATTTATACACTCTGAAATACTCTCATAAATATCGCCAGAAAAAAATATTTATGAAATAATTATTCTCTAAAGAGACATTTTAAGTTTGCTTTACTTTAATTGAAACATTATGTAAATAATTATGGTAGACAGTAAAACTCAAATGCACACAAATTGTGTAAACAGAAATCAAGGGAAAAAACTCTTACTTGTGACCAATATTAAAGATAACTGCAGAATTTATTACCCGAATTTTCAACGTTCGGAGTCCCCTCTTATTGAAATCTTCTTTTATTTCTTTTACACTGACTGAAGATAGGGATTCTCTGTCACGGCGACGAATTTTGTATGTCCGTCGTCCTCAAGCTACGAGTATTCGTCGACAGTCTGTGCTGTCGTTGTTGTTGTCGGGAGTGAAGACGTGAAGCGTTCGATCACTTCGCTCAAAAGCGTTTCATCAGATAAAATGGATGGTTAAATGAATTGGTTGATGAGGAAACAACTGATCCATAAACTAAAACCACGATGGCTTTGGTACGCGACCGTCAAAAGTGCCGGAGTTAAAACTTTACTTCCACGTGCTTGACACGAGGGAATCCTTGCTAGAAAAGGACTGTGCCTCGTTTTGAAAGGGCTTTTCCCAAGAATGTGAACCAAGATGGTGGCTCTTCAGTCGCCTTCGCGCTGACTCGCGCTGTGACGGTTCATTCGTTTTACTTAGATTTGCTTACTTATTTCTTTTACGACCAATAATTACTGATAATTAAAATACATGCGGCATTATTTATCTCCAAAATATTGATGCGGGCGGGTCATGCGAAACAACCTATCAACTGACAACTGGTATGTTGTGGGAAAACTCAAATTTTGTTCGTGCGCGCTTTGCGCGCAAACGGCAAAAATCGCAAAACTCAATTTTTTTTATTAAAACTCAATTTGAAATTTTCTGCAAAACTCAATATATATTGTATTTCATCGTGGTAACCACGATGAAAAAACGGCTAGAAAAACCCCTGGGTTGTTTGATTGCATGATTAGGAGACATCGGTCGGCAAAATGCACTTTTCCAAGAACTGACAGACAGCCGATCATTCCCGATTTAGAAAGCACAGATCTTCAATTGGATGTCTGTCACTCTCCAGCATGCAGGGCATTTCTCCACTGGCGTTTCTTCGTTGTCGCAATAGCACAGGCGACCGCATATGAAGAGAGTGCTCTAGGGAATGGTGAGGGTTACGATGAAGGGGAATTCACGTACAGTTAGGATTATGTATTATTGTATTATGAATGGCACGGCAACCTGAAATAGTGAACTGAGTAGTAATCTTAAATTAATTAATTACAGCTGGCACTAAATATCTTATATACATGTACTCCATGTTTTCATACATTACCCGGAATATAATTTGCCCGACATTTGGGGTTACCGTACTCAACGTAAGCCCCTACAATTACCATTCTCCTGCACAGCGGTATTTAAAAGTTTTGACAGTGACAATTTGTTTTGCTTTGCCATCGTACGAGAGCATGACGATGCTGACGAAATGGTGAAATTTGAGGTGGTTGTGCATAAAGCCTGAACTGGCGGACAATGGTGGAAACTGTGCTTGAAATTTTCTTTACTTTTTGAGGCGTGCAAGATCGGCCAACATGTTACGACCACGTGGCTTTGTCACTATCGCCGTATCGGATAAATGGATAGCTGGAACCTGAGGTAATAAAAAACTGGAATGCCTCCGGCCGACTATATGGGCAAGTTCGTGGCACACCAAGAAGCGGCAATAATATTAAGCTGTCGTTGGATGTGCTGAACATTCTGGAGGCGGAATACAAAAACTTTACCAGAAGGAGTTAGGAAAATCTTCATTCTTGTTTGCAAAGAAGCCAAGGCAAAACTTAAAATATTGTTTGTTTGATTAACCCTACAGGCCCCCACCTATAACTTTAGGTTTTTTTTTATTTTACCTTTTTTTTTAATTCCTCTAAGAAATATAGGGTATTCCTGAAACTATCTTATATTGAAGTTATATCTGTTAACCAGGAAAACTCAAATCCACACAAATGGTAATATTTTCTCTGTTTCGCACATCTCATGTCTCTACTCCCATGAAGCAATATTGTCACCAGGAGGTATGTGATCATGAAAAAGTTCAATTGAAAACTAAAATTAAAATAATAAAACTAAAAATTGACCTACCAACGCATGGTTTGTAGCAAGGTTATGTTACCCCAAACAAAAAACTTGCATTTTTGCTCAATGGTCAGTGCATATGACCAGAAGTTCATCTGTATTTTATGAACTTCTGATATGATAAAAATGAATGCATCAAATTGTAGTAGAAAATCTGTGAATTCCAGCAAACATCCTGGGCAAGTCATTTAATTATCGTAGTCAAAACTAGATCTACTGCAAAAAAAAATGCTGTGGTGAAGCCCTTTTTTGCCGTGGAGAATTTTCCTAATTGTGAGGGCTGGGGGGACATGATGTGTCACATACCAAAATGTAGGTCAAAGGTCAAGGACACTGTGACCCCAAAATCGTTAAATTGTTAAAAATCATGATGTTTTGTGTCCATTGAGAAATTACGGGGAGATGGTTTATCATGTACCAAAATTTAGATCAAGGTCAATAGTCAAGGTCACTGTGACTCCAGAATCAAGAAATCTTTGAAAATTACTTTGTTTTGTGTCCGTAGATTCATTAGGGGGACATGATGTGTCACATACCAAAATGTAGGTCAAGGCCGAACGCCAAGGTCACTGTGACCCCCAAATCATGAAATTCATAAAAATCATGATTTTTTGTGTCCATTGATACATTGACGGAAGACGAAGTGTCGTGTACCAAAATTTAGGTCAAGGTCAAAGGTCAAGGTAACTGTGACTCCAAAATCAGGAAATCACATTTTCATATGCCTGTCGAAGACGAGGTCATGTAATGCGATGTTGCGTTCTGTCCATTCATCCATTAACATTTTTTGTCCATGCGATATCTCTGGTTTCAAGGTATGGAGTGGTACCAAACTTTGAGTATACCTTGACTCGCATGGCAAAGAGGAGCCATACATTTTGAGATCAATTTGTCCAAGGTCAAAACTGAATCAAGTTTAGTTGACCATATGTGTTAGGTTGGAATATTCAGAGTTCTCTCCCCTACATGTATATGGCAGTCATCCTGTGGAGTTGTCTCCCATATTTGAAACAGCTACATTTAGTTAAACTGTTGTGAAATAAAAACCATAGATTTAGTAATTTAACGGGGAGAGGGGTCCTTTATGAACTTCATACCTCTTTATTAACTCAAGAACAAAGGTTTACTTCATCACTTTCTTCTTTCTTCATGAAAAATTATCTTGTCTGAAAGGAATCCATTTGCAGGAAAACTACTATTTTCTTGTGTTTGACTATTGTCGATATCAGTGTGGGATATGTGAGCTCTCGGCTCTTGCTTCAAGGTCAAATAGTTACCAAGAGTTAAGCTCGTTTTAGTTTATCATTCAATATAATATATGTTACATTCTCAGAAGCACAAAATTGTAGGCTAGCTACCAATTGGAATCAAGGCTATCAAACAACCTTGAAATTTGGACCAATGTATATTGAAGCCCCTTGGGCTCTTGTTTGCCATGCTGCCACAAGCTTCTGAACTCAATCTGAAATTTTGACCCCATGTCCATACATGTAGTTACATGGAATTGCCCACATATATGTTCTCTTTTTATTAAGTATTATTTTTAGGAAGTATTATTTTTTCGATTTCAACCACACCACGTACAGGCCAAAATGCCGCCTTATCATACCATCTCCTTCAACAGATGCTGTATGCTGACCCAGACTCTGGAGCCCCAATGAGGACATGTCTGGCACATTGCCAACCAGAAGTACAACATGGATACAAACTGGAGGAAATGTGATGTTCATTTCCATTGATAGACTCCTACACAGTCCTATTACATCTAACCTGTGTACATGTACATAATATTATCAAAGTTTCACTATTACTGGACATGATATAAAATCCATCAGACTGAAATTTTCACTTTGACCATGGAAAATTTCTGATCATCCTGAGTGTTTCTTACCCACATAAATTTACAGTACAAGCACTAGCTGACATGTAAGGGTTTCATTGAAGTTCTGCCAGGAGTACTTTCAGGGGCAGAATTCAGACTGGTTTATCCAGTGGGTAATGAAACTGGGGAAGATGGATTTATTTAAGGTTTTACCACTCTGGGTGTTCACGAGTCCTATTCCGAAAAGCTCAGCAGACCTGATGCAGGCATTCAAATATCTATCGCTGTCTGTTCAGTGTATGAAATAGGAAAATAATTTCTAGTTGTCCTTGGGCAAGTACGGGCAACCAACACATCCAAATGCATTGCAATTCAAGCAAAATTAGGTTGCCCAAAGGAAATTTTGGTTGCCCCGGGCAACAGGGCAAAGGGCTATTTCGCACCCTGCTGTTGTCGGTTTTGACATGCCCATGATGCAGGATGGGGGGCCCTTCTGCATGATGTTAATGACCTGAAATCTGCCTCGGTCATCATGTTGCTTTCCATTTCGAATGTCGCATGTGCTCGCGATCTTCAGCACGACTTCACTGAAACTTCAACAGGCACTCTGATATGCACAGACGAAGGCGAGTGAAAAACACATGCCTGACATAGCTCGAGGGGTGTGATTAGCACCCCCAAATTTTTTTAACACCATAAAGCGTGGTCCTGTCATCACCCTCAGAAATATCGGAGCCGATGCAAGAGAAATTGCAGTCGCAAATGTAGATAACCTTACTGTATCCAACATATATTGAAGTTGTGTAAGCTGAATGAAGCGGGAACCGTGTACAAGCCCAAGTTTGGCCCATGTGTTATGCTATACAAGTATTGATCACGTGATGTTATTGCAACTCTGTATGGCGGGAAAATATACTACCAACACGTGGCATGTTGAAACTTTCATTCTTCAGACCCACCCCAATTCTATGAAAGTATTTTAATACATATGTTAATCAAGGAATGAAGGGGTACAGTGAATTGTTGGAAAGGGCAAGCAATTCATGTCTTTCATTTAGCCGATATACTGGGCGGGATGAGCTCGTTCCAGCTGGGAAGGTTGTATTGTCTCAGACGAGTTGGCCCTGATATAGGTCTCAGACGAGTTGGCCCTGATATGGGGCTTTAAATAGTGTCGGGCGCTTGATTAATTTGCTGTTCGTCTTATTGACATAAACAGTTTGAAAAGCCCTTCCACAATATTTCCCTATGAAGAGTAATCAAGAAATTATTAGGTTTGATTCTCAATCTGAAAATGACGTAATCTGTGTTTCTTCATTAGATCGTTTATATATTTTCCCGTAGACATCATTGGCAAAACCTAGTATTCTCGGCCGTGACAAAAATTCTGCAAGGTTCAAGAAAGTCTTGCAGAGAAAATAAAGAAAATATCAGAATGTCTAAGTGACAGAATATGCTCTTGTCCCGTATGTACTAATACAATGATGTACGCGAATTTGTGATTTTAAACTGACCGGGCGTCCGATGAAGCTAAGCTCTTCATTGTGAGCCGATCATTGCGGTCAATTAGTCGAACCTAATTTAATAGTTAAAGAGCAGGAAGAATGCATTTGCTCTTCAAAGAGAGAGAATAATGATGGGAAATGCAAGAGGCAATGGATTATTCACTGAATACGATCAAAGACGAAGAAGTCCGCTATTTAGGCTCTCGCGTCAAAAGTTACCGTGAAAAAAAGATAATTCGAACACGTTCGTTTTTCCATAATTGGCTTGAATTGGGTACTTGAATAATCGCTGTAGGTCCTTGAAAAGTCCTTAAATTTAATGCAAGAAAAGGC